>JASDQU011505832.1:0-15372 GCA_032191745.1 Picea mariana | reverse complement strand
TAGACCTATTTGTATGTTACATGATATATGCTCATGACAAAGATAGTTATTTGATTATTTAAACATGAAAATTAAAATGGGTAAGTTCGGTACATGTATACCAATTCAAGTTATGTTGTGAATGTATAATAGATGCAATGCATGATGTAAATAGGAATACATTTCTTAATTGAGTATCAATGCAAATATGGATTCTTATATAAATTTGTGATGTATCTGCATCAATATGTGTTATTGGTGAACTAACCTACAGGATGAAGAGCTATGTGATAGCCAAATGACTATAGTATTGAGGTAACTGGGATGTCGTAGACATCAAGAAGATATTGTATGCTATAAGTTGTACTTACTATTTAATTTATGATTCGAAATATTACTCTGATCTATGGTAAGTGTGGTTTTGACAGGATGCACAGCTTACCCAGAGTGGATGTTGATGGCGTGACTCTAAGAAATTTAGTTGCACAGTATGGATTGATGTAGGGTGTTGACCCTAGTTCTATGAGGACGGGTGGAGGTATTTCCCACCATTTATCCTCTGAAACCTAGAGTTCTTGGGAGGGATGTGTGAAGTCACGCTCCCCTAGACGTGTGATGACGACTGCTAGTTGTCTGTTGGGGAAGATTGGTCAAGATGTATGACACTTCCACTTACAGGTTCTATCTGGAGTTAAGTCAATATAGTTGATGCTCCATCTTAGTCCAATAGAGGAAAGGATAGGATGGAAGATGGAAGTAGGTTAGGAAGGAAGGATGCTTCGATGGTGATTGAGAATACTGATTGTGGATTAGAGATGCCACTATTGTTTACTCACTTGGTTCCTACCATGTTTAAAACCCTCTTTGATTTCCTATTGAAAATTTAAGTGTGACAATGAGTTATTGATAAATTGGTGTAACTTATTTCGTTAAGATTATTAAATGATGCATTACTTGATCTGTTGTCCTACGTGTATTGGTGATCATATAGGAACTATGCACTAGAGGCAATGATTGTTTATCGTTAGTACATGCATGAGATATGTGTTTGCTAGCTACGCACACATACCCTACCCATGTACACTAGTATAAGTAAATAATGTATTAATTAGTAAAGTAAATTATTAACTATTTAATTGAATGTTTATTGAATATGTAAATTATATTGCATACAAATATCTAGAAGCATTAAATATCTTTTTGACTTTGATAGATGGTGGGCGTGATGAATTAAATGAGCATGGTGGGGTTTTATGTACATTTTGGGGAAAATTATCAAATAACATTTATTAGCTAGCATGAGAATAAAGACTTTTTATTTTATTTATTGTTGTTTAATGAAAGTCATTTATATTTAGTTTTATTTTAATATTTTCCCAAAATATCTAGATAAGGGAGGTTGATGGATAATAATGAGGGGGTTGAGGAGACTTGGGGAAGTGTGTATGGAAACTTGATAAATAGGGAGAAGAATTAGAGAGGAGGGGGAGGATGGAGAGGTTTGAGCATGATGAGAGGTTGTGAAATTCTTGGAAGATATAATTCTTGTGATAGTTTTCTTTGAGCATTTGTGCTTTGTTGTTCTTGGAGTCATGGGCACGGAGGGATAAGAAACCGAAAGGTTCCTTGGAGCTAGGAAGTCGGCTAGACTCCTAGTTGGCAGGGAGGACTCTGTTGTTTCACTCTGGGAAAGCGGGAAAATAATGCTAGGAAGCGCCTAGGACTACATTACAATCGATGAGCTTCGACAAACTAAAGAAGAGGTATTTTTCAGTGGTATTTGTTGTTGATATTTGTATATACTTTTGTTTTAAGTTGCAAATCTTACAGTTAACCTAATACTTATTTCATCATGCTATTTAGATTTATCGCTGAGCAAATGTAGAAGAAATGCGTAAATGAAATGAAATTATGTTAAACCAAAGTTGTTATTCTGTATGTATAAAATGAAGTATTAATTGTTTAATATCCTAGATGGGTGTTACAATACTTCTAGGATAACTCAATCTGCAAAGCGTCTTCCCGTGAGGGCTTTCACCATAAGGGGGCCACTTTGGAGTTCATCCATTTCTACTTATTATCAACCATGACAAGACAATAACGAGTCATCTTTGCATCAAACAATCTTGGTTCCATTACCCAACCTTTGTGTTACAGGGCTTTCTTCAAGGGTTGACATTAATGACAACCAACCTTAATCAACAATATCCTCCTTTGGCATTGATGGCAACACTCTAATGCAATACTGAAATCATATCACTCATGCTCCCCCTGGAACCATACCTCTTTCCTCTACATCTAATAAATCTCTCCCCCTTTTTCATCAATGGAAAAGGTATCTTTCCATCCGGGGTTGCTCCCCCTAACTAAACTGTCCTCTTATGGTGCTTCCTCGTGTAAATCTAAGACATATAAGATAATCATTCAAAACTCATTCATTTTGAAGTAGAAATAACTCCAAGTCTTTGGCGAAGATATTCAAAGGATTCCAATGGAAGTGGTTTTGTGAAGATGTATGCCAGTTTTTCTTTTGTGCCCACATTCTCAGCTCTGATGTTCTTTTCTGCAACCTGCTCCCATAGAAAGTGATACTTTATTGGAATGTGTTTCGTCTTGGACTGCATCACCGGGTTCTTCGAGATATTGATGGCGCTTGTATTATCACAATATATTGGAATGTGCTCATCATACTCAACCTGTATATATATCAGAGTTTGTTTCATCCAAAGAACCTGTGTACAACATGATGTTGTTGCAATATACTTTGTCTCGGTTGTAGATAAAGATATTGATGATTGTGTCTTGCTTAGCCATGATACTAAACACTCACCCAAGTAGAACGTTGCTCCACTAGTGTTTCATCGGTCATCAATACAACCTGCCCAATCTGCATCTGTGTAGACAATAACTGATAGATCCTTTCCTTTTGGATACCATAATCCAAACTCTTATGTTCCTTTGAGATATCTGAAAATCCTGTTCACTGCTAACACATGTGACTCCTTTGGTGTTGCTTGAAATCGTGCCACCTGTCCAACTGCATGCATTACATCTGGTCTGGATGCTACACATATAGTAGGTTGTCAATCATTGATCTATATTTCCTTTTATCTGTAGACTTCGCATCATCATCTTTGCTCAACTTGCAACTGGTTTGCATGGGAGTGATAATCGGTTTCCAATCTTCCATTATGAACCTCTTTATCATTTCTATGATATACTTGGTTTGAGAAATAACGATTCATTGGTTGCTTTGATGTATCTGAAGTCCCAAAAAGAAGGATAGTTCTCCAAGTAATGACATTTCAAATTCATTTTGGATATCTTTTGCAAATTTCTGGCTTAACCTGTCATCATCACTACCAAAAATAATATCATCAACATAAAATTCAATTAATAAAATATTACCTTCACTTACCTTGATGTAGAGGTTGTTGTCTGCACTTCCTTTTCTGAACCGTGCCTGTTGCAGATACTTATCCAGTCTAGAGTACCATGCTCTAGGAGCTTGTTTTAGACCATACAAGGCCTTCTTTAATTTACACACATAATTTGTGTTCTTTGACAACTGAAATCCTTCTGGTTGTTCAATGTAGACTTCTTCTTCAAGTTCCCCATTCAGAAAAGATGATTTTACGTCCATCTAATATACTTTAACATTTTTGGAGCATGCATGGGCTAAAATCAACTGGATTTCTTCCATTCTGGCAACTTGGGCAAATGTCTCTTTAAATTTGATTCCTTCAATTTGTGCATATCCTTTACATACCAATCTATCTTTGTTCCTTGTAACTTGTCCATCTTCATTTAATTTATTCCTGAAAACCCATTTTGTGTTGATCACATTCTTATTCTTTGGTCTTGGAACTAGTTCCCAAGTGTCACTTTTCTCTATTTGATCCAATTCTTCATTCATGGCCTTATTCCAAAATGCATCTGTTGTCTTCTTGAAAACAGTTTGGTTCATTTGTAGATAAGAGTGTTAGGTGTGTTTGTTCTGGTGAATGGATTTTTCTTCTAGTCTCAACTCTTGCATCTTTGTTTCCAATAATCTGATCTGAAGGATGATTCTTCTGTACTCGTTTTCTAGATGTCTTTGGAGATACTTGTTGAACTTGTTCTTCTGATTCTATTGGATTCTCTTCATCTTCCTCTTCTACTTCATCGTTTGCTTCTTCTTCTTCGAAAAATTGTTCCATTGATTTGTTTTCTTCTTCCTTTGATTATGGTCTGCATGTTTCATCAATTGTTACATTGATGCTTTCCACAAATTTGTTCAATCTTAGATTGTAACACTTGTATGATTTTCTTGTACCTGAGTAACCAAAAAGTACTCCTTTGTCCACACGAGAGTCAAACTATCTCATTCTACCATCTTCTCTTTTGATGTAGCATTTACTTCCAAAAACTCTGAAGTGCTTCACATTTGTTGGTCTTCCTTTCCATAGCTCGTAGGGAGTTTTATCGGTGTTTTTTATGAGCATTACTCTTTTTTGAATGTGAACTGATGTATGCACTGCCTGTGTCCAAAATATAGCTGTCAATTTGGAATCCATTAGCATTGTTCGAGTCATTTCCTATACTGTCATGTTCTTTCTTTCAACAACTCCATTCTGTTGAGGTGTCCTAGGAACTAAGAATTGCCTTTTTATTCCATGACTGCTGCAGTAGTCCATAGATTCCTTTGAAGTGAACTCTCCTCCATTATCAGATCTCAAGCATTTGATTCTTGAATCCATCTTATTTTCAACCATTTCCTTGTAGATCTTAAAGTTTTCAAAATCTTCTGACTTGTTCTTGAGAAAGCAAACTGCAGTCATTCTTGTATAATCATCAACTAATAACATAAAGTATCTCTCACCTTTTAATCCCTTTGTTGCAGTTGGTCCAACTAGATCAGTATGCACAATTTCCAGTGGTCTTGTTGTTGAATATTCCTTTGATTTGAACCTGGTCTTTGTTTGATTTCCATGTTGACAATGCTTGCATAAAGTGTTGGTTGGTTTCATAATTTGGGGAATTTCTCTGACTGCTTCTCTTTTGTTGACTTTGACAAGGTTATCAAAATGCATGTGGCCCATTCTTCTATGCCATAGCCAACTTTCATCTTCCTTTCCTAGACAACATTTTTCATTTCCAATTTCACTTAACACATATATGTTGTTTGAAGTTATTGCAGTTGTACCGACCAATTTCCATGAACCTTCTCTTCTTATCTCACACTTTTGTGAATCGAAAGTAACTTTATAACCTTGGTCACACATTTGACTCACACTTAGAAGATTATGTTTCGTATCTTCTACCAGTAGAAAATTTTGTGCCTTCTTATTCTTGTTCCCAATTTGGATTGTGCCTTCTCCAATGATTTTGGTTGAATTATCATTTCTAAAGGAGACTGATCCATTTATTTCCTTTCACAATGTAAGAAATTTGTCTCTATCACATGTCATGTGTTTTGAACACCCACTGTCAACATACCAACCATGTTTCTTCTGCTTATCTTGTAGAGTGACTGTGCATTCTTCATTGCTATATTGATCTTGATTTCTTATCCATGTCATTTTCTAAGGTTCTTTTCTATGATTGTTGTTATTTTGTTAAGGTTCTTTAGGAGGGACTGCCATTCTACAATTTTTGGCCACGTGTCCAAAATTGTTACATTTGTAACATTCCACTTCAATGCTCAAAGATTCAAACCTGATGTAACTTTTTCTTTGTGTTTCACTAGGTCTTCTTGAGTCACCCCTTTGTGTATAACTCTCAAAGTTGTTATTGTTCCTGTTGTTAGATCTGCAATTCACAGCTTTATGTCCAAAATTATTACATTCATAACATGAACCAAAAAATATAGTTTGATACCTGGGAGTTGAAGATATTTTAAAATAAGGTGCTCTTATGAATCCTTATTCTTCTTGAGGCATATCTGTCTGTTGTTGATTCTGAAATCTGAATCTTCTCGGTGGATGAGTGTCCATGTAATCTTCCTTGTACATCTTCCTATCCCCTTTGATTGTTTCTGCATAGCATTTTGGATTTGTTTCTCGCTCTGTTGTTTTCGAGCTTGATCCCTTTTCTGTCTGATTGTATCCAAGTCCAGACTTGTCAAGATGAGATTTTTGACTGCTGATAATGTCATTCAGAACTTTTGAGCTATTCTACATATTTTTCTTTTTAATATCATTTCTTAGTGTGGCAATCTCTCCTTCCAAGTTTCCAATGATCTTGTCCTTTTCTTCTAGTTGTTCTTTGAGTGCTTGTTCAATTCTTTTATCTTCTTCTATTTGAACCTTCAATCTTGTGATCATTTGTTCTAGTTCTTGAGTGTCCTTTTTCTTGTCTAGTTTTTATTGTAGTTTCTTCTTTTTCTTCTTTTCTCTTATGATAACTTCTATGGCACACATTAATTATTCTCGATAGTCAACTTCTGCCTCTTCAATTTCATCTTCGACTTCTTCATATTCTTCTTCAGAGTCTTCTTTTCAGAATATTTTACTGCCATGAATAGAACTCTTCCTGTCTCACTGTCACTGATTTCATCTTCATCTGATAATGAGATATCTTCTTTGATGCATAATCTTATCTTGAAATCTTTCTTTGTAGTTCTTTTTCCTTTATATTTGTGTTTTCCTTTTGAGTAACCTTCATCATTTCTCTTTTTCTTATGAGAACATTTGTTAGCAAAATGACCAATACCATCACAATTAAAACAAATTAAAGGAATCTTACCTCTATACCTACCATTGGTTGCCTTGTTCAGTCTTTTGACGAAGTTGGCCACTTCTTCATCATCTTCCAAGACATCTTTGTTGCTGCTATATTCTTCTTGTTCCTTTTTCTTTTTCTTTGATCTTTTGGATGCTTTGAAGGCTGCTTCTTTTACATCTTGATTTTCCTGTTTAGTTATCATTTCATATGCTGTGAAGATTCCATGCAGTTCATCCATGCTTATTGAGTTCAAATCTGATCTTTCTTCTAGTTTTGATATCTTAGGGTTGAATCTCATAGGAAGAGATCTTAGTACCTTTTGAACAATTACAGATTCTTCGATTTCTTCTCCCAATCCTATGATTGCATTCATTGTTTCTTCAAATCTTAAGAAGTAGGCTACAATATTCTCATCTTCCTTCATTTTTAGTTGTTCAAACTGACCTCTATAAGTTTGAAGTTTTGTTGCTTTGACTTATGTATCTCCTTCATAAATATTTTGAAGTTTGTCCCAAATCTCTTTGGCGGATTTACAATGTGAAACTTTGGTGAATATTGTTTCACTGAGACCATTCAAAAGTGAATTTGTAGATTTGGAATTATTCTGACCAAGTTTCACTGCTTTGTCATTTGTTGGTGGAACTGATGGTACTTTCTATCCATCTACAATTGATTGCCAAATTTCAAACCCTTGTGCTTGTATATATGTCTTCATCCTTATGCTCCAAAAAGCATACTTTTGTCCATCAAAGTGTGGTATTCCATTTCTATATGAGTTGGTACTCTCCATGATCTACCTTTCAATGGTTAAAATGATTTCTAAATGAACCTACTTTGAAACCAATTGTTGGATTATTGAGAGGGGGGTGAATCAGTAATAGCATAATTATAATCCTTTTTCTCCAAATAATCCAAGTGTTATATCAATGTAGAACTATTATCCAATAATGAGCAATAAAAAATTAAAAATCACACACATACATAGTCCACCATTGTTTTACGTGGAAACTCAAATCGGGAGAAAACCATGGAATGCTTTATCTTATATGTCTTGAAGAATTACATTCATTGGAAGCACCAACTTCCTTTGTTTTCCAGCTACAACTGGAAGGAGGCTCCAACCCCCTAGTTTCTCAGGCTACAACTTGATGGAAGCTCCAACTCCCCAATTCTCTAGCTACAACTAGAAGGAGGCTACAACCCCCTATGTTCTCCGACTACAACCGGAAGGTGGCTACAACCACCTATCCTTGCCCCGTCCAACCGCCCTGAAGTAGAAGTAGAATGATGGAACCACTGTCACACTATCACTGTGAGATATACCACTGTAAACATCTACCAATAAACCTGAACCATGCATCAACTTGTACCTCAACCTGTAATCAACCTGTACCATAAACAAGTGCATCAATCATGCACCAACCTGTACCAAACAATTTGTAATCAACCTGTACCATAAACAAGTGCAACCAACCATGTACCAAGTATGTACTAATCATGTGTCAAGTACTCATCAACTATGACTCATCAATATCTACCAACATCATCAACTATACACCTCATGTATGTGCCAACTCATCAACTACTTGTCTCAGCCATGTACCCAACTTGTACCTCAACCAAAATCCCTCATCAATTTCATCATCCAAATATGATTTTAACTCTATAATAGACCTGGTGTATATGATCACATACCTTCAAACCTTCTTTAAATTTAACAACAAGAGACTAGCATTTTCATCAAACGTTTCTTTAGTCTCACAAAACTAGTTTTGGATTAGTCAACAACCCTAACTTGAAATTATCATAAATTTGTACTTGTAATGAATAAAGCTCTGAAGTTGATACACAATGTTTTTCAGTGTTTTTTATGTAACTATTCTAGGTGTCACTACTTGGAAGCTCTCATAAAAGGAGTTATGGCAAAATGGCACACCTTGCTGAATTTTGGCTTATTCTAGAGAGTGACCTTATAGAGTGTGACCTGCACGAAATATTTGTTTAATTGATGTGAAATAGTTACAAAGAATACTAAATACTATACTCTAACCAACACATTTGGTCTTACTAAATTTGGATCTGTTATGAAGCAGTTATGACGTTTTTACCCGAAACACTTGTTTTTGACTAGTTTCAGGACTAGCCACAAACCCTATTTTCCATGGAGTGTAACTCAAAAAATACAATGACCCACAAGCTTAATGTTTTACCATAGATACTTGGACATTTTTCCTCAATGGAATAAAAATTTCATGGTTTGAATAATTCTATAAAAAATGTTATTGCGAAAATGGTGAGATAACCTGAAAAAACATACCTTAGAAAGCATCATCAAAAGAATTTATCCTTCCTTGAATTCTGGCCTTATTTTCTTCACTTTCCTCAGACATTCGGCTTAGATATCCTTTGGTTACCTCATATACCTATAGGTATTCAATATGCTCAAGTGTTTCTTAAATGAGAGAGTCATACCTCTTATTTATACTCTCCAAGTAGCTTCCTTAAAAACATCTTCTAGGTTACTTTGCCCACTTTCCTTATTTTAGGGTTAACCCACTTCTAATTTCTCCATTAAATTTATTATTGAATTAATTTATTTTGTATTCACTTTGAATTATAGTACACTCATCACTTCACTTTATTATTTACCTTTTAAAATCTCTTAAACCACTTTGACTACTTTGACCTTTTGGGGCTTCTAGATGACATATGAGGGTCCTCCAACTTCGTAAGGCCATAACTCTCAAACAGTGAGGAGTTATGTGGCCTTCCACATACCACCAAAAATGGAATGACATGTAATATCCATATAGAATAGTATTACCTGAAAATATATCAAAACTCATACCGTTATCCATCAAACAAACTTGGGTCCATTACCCAAACTTGGGTTCTCCAACTTCTCATGGTCATAACTCTCTAACTGTGAGGAGTTATGTGACGTTCCACATACCACCAGAAATGGCATGACAAGAACTATCCATATAGGATAGTTTCACTGACATGTTCACTAGCGTTCATCTCAGTATTCCACAAATAAGCATGGGCTCTCTAACCATACTTCTAGGATAACTCAATCCGCAAAGTGGGGCTTTCACCATAAGGGGACCACTTTGGAGTTCATTCATTTCTACTTATTATCAACCATGACAAGACAATGATGAGTCATATTTACATCAAACAATCTTGGGTCCATTACCCAACCTTTGTGCTATGGGGCTTTCTTCAAGGGTTGACATCAATGACAACCAACCTTAATCAATAGTTATGCCCTTTATTTTGCGGGTTGGGGTTGCCCTTTCCTTTCTTTTTCTATGAGGGGTTCCCACGCCCAAATTTCCATGTATTTTTTTTAAGCTTATGCTCAATTTTGATGGTATATAAATAGGCCGCGCCTAAGGACAAGATATCAAGAAACTCCATTTCATCCTGAATGTATCTATGCAGTGTGGTGCATTTTGTATACAGGTCGTCATAACTTCTGACAGGGTAGTATTGTTCTTTAATAGCATCCATGAAGGACTCTAAGGTGATCATGATTGTAAATAATGAGGGTTCCTCTGTTTCCTTTTTCTCATAGAAAATTTCCCACCAATATTTGACATGGGGGACGACTTTGAGGAGTGCAAAAGTAATCTTTTCTCTATTCAAAAAGTTATGGACAGAAAAATACCCTTCTAGTCGATTCAACCATTTTTCTACAACATATACATCTATTTGACATTAAATATAGGAATATCAAATTTGATTTGTACCTTTAAGGGGGTAGCGCCTTCGCTCGAGGTAGACGTGTCACATGTTGGTAGTCACTGAAGGATTTGCATAAAACTATCCATCATCTTTTTCCTCTGTTGCGTGAGGTCTTCCTCGAGCAAAATTTTGAAAGTATCTCTTGCCCTGATGTCCTTCTTTTCTCTCGCCATGAGAGTTTTCTTGGGTGTACAAGAGATTTGGTCCTCAAGAGAAACAAGCTCGAGACCCAATTCTTCGTACCCTGACCTCATTGGGGACATGCATTAAGAACGATAAGGAGCAGCCCGCTCTGATACCACTGATATGGATTTTATGAGCAGAACGAAATGAATACAAATTATTATTATTCTTAACACATAATCAAAGAGATACAGTAAAATTGGCTTATATTCAATAAGTAAATATGTTGAAACTGTAAAATGCAGCGGAAAACAAGCTTGATGGAATGGTGGCGGCTTATCTCTGAGAAGATATGTGATGGTTGCACTCATTCGCAAGAAGATGATGTACAATGAGGCTCTGAAGGAATTTTTACAATAAACCCGAATGCTAAAACCCTAGACATCTAAAAACCTAACCCTAGGAGATGAATCGTGAAAAGTCATGTGGGGCCCATTGGGGTAAGTTAGTACATCAACTTCCCGGGGTCGTAACTTTTGCATATGATCTTCGTTTTAGATGCACGATGGCCCGTTCGAAAGGTCTATCCAAGGAATGCACATCTTGTCGGCATACTAGACTTAAACAACAATCTCACTGTGGCGAGCCCTAAAAACATTGTTTAGGGCCTCAAAAAGGCCTTGGAAGTCGGGGACCCGGAAACTAGGAAAAAATTGCCAAACTAAAAAACTGCCAAAATGAACCAGTTGGAATAGGAGGGAGGCCACCGACATCCAACTGGATAAATATAGGATTTGTTAATCCTCCTAGAATGGCATTGAATTCTCTTGATTTTTCATTGCAAATCTTATTTCCTGTAGTATCTATGGGTGGAGTAGTTGGTGCATTGTAACCATCTACTACAGATTGTCAAACATCAAAACCAAGATCCAACAAGTAGCTTTTCATTCTTATTTTCCAGAAAGCATAATCATCTCCCTTAAACAATGGTGCTTTGTTGGAAGACATTCCCTCTTGCTAATCCATTTCTTTCAAGATCTATCTTCCAGTTATTAGACTGTGTTGAAAGCACTCGCTCTGATACCAATTTTTGGAAATACTAAGAGGGGGTGGTGAATCAGTATTACCTTTTTACACAATTAGTAATTTCTTTTTTATTTTATTAATCACCACAATATATCAACAATGGACTTGTATTTAAAATCAATTATATAAATATAATTAATAAGAATTACAGGGCTCATAAAGAATAATCTTGTGTTTGTGAAGGACACCAATCCTCTTTAGAGAACCAACGCTTGGAGAAACAAATCCCCTTATCCAAGGCACCAACCCTAGGAAGCACCAACTCCCTTGTTTTAGGTAACCAACCCTAGGAAGCACCAACTCCCTTGTCTTTAGGTCACCAACCCTAGGAAGCACCAGCTCCCTTTTCTTTAGGGAACCAACCCTAGGAAGCACCAACTCCCTTGTTTTCACACTTTACTTAGTAAAGGATATCAATCCTTCCTTGATCCTCCCTTCCACCCTCACTGCATAAGTATCTTCAACATTCCTTCTTAGAATCTGCTTCTACTTTTGATCTTCTGACCTAGACTGCAGAGACACTTTCTTCTCACCATTATTTCTTGTTTATATAGTCTTCCAACTAGTGTGAATTTGAACCATTGTGTCTTTTGACAATGAATCATTGTACCCTTTCATTCATAATGATCATGTTTTAATTCTTCTTTAATCATGACTATGTATCGGTTCATTAGTCTACATATCTTGAATTGTTGTAAATTTGAGTCTTTAATCAATAGGTGATCCCTTCATATCAAAATTCATGTCATCGCGAGCTTGAAACCACGAGCTTATAAATTCCGGGCATTGTTATGTTAGCTCTTTATTCTTCCACCCCTATTATTCTACATGGGACCGTATTCAAATGTCTGAGGGCTTATTTACTTCTATCCCATTTAGCTTCTTTACCTTATCATGTGACCAGTTATGGAATCAGGTTCTCCGATACTTCATCCTTCGGGAATTTTGACCTTTGTTGTCATTCAATCCTCTTGGAGTACATTTCATCGAAGTGCATATATTGTATTCACTAGTAGATCAGACGGACAATATTTAATATTCCATTGGATGGACGATCCTGGCTTATCCAAAGGCTTCAAACAAATCGACAGTCGGGACTTAATCTATAGTTGAGTGGATGGTTCTTGTTCACTTCGAGACTTCAGTGTTTTGGTACTCTGGCCTTTATAGTCTTCCAACTCTTTCATAGCAAATTTTGTCGGAGAGCGTATCAGCACTTTCCTACTTAATAACCTTCACATGTCTAGAAGATAGGACTGTGGGTTTAGGCGCAAAGGAGATCCTGCTCTTTGGGTATTCAGCTATTCGTCACTCTGAGACTCTGGGCTACTCAAACTCTGAAGTAGTTCAATCCCTCTGGAGTTTTTACCTACCAAATAAGTCATAGAATGGCGGTGACCACTTGTTGTCGGTTAACACCTCCACTTACACTATCCTTCCACTATGCTTGATCAACGGTCAAGAGCCCTTTCGAAGTAGATCAACAGTTAGTGTTACTTTGTGATTCACGCTTACTCTATCCTTCCATTGTACTTGATCATATAGTCAAGAAATATTCCATAGGATCTTAGATCAATGGCCAAACGTTAATTTGCGACTTCGGCCTTTGGCACTTTGGGTATTTTTGCTGGTAGGATAATTTGGACATCCTCGAAGACAGTAATCCCAGATTGACATGGCATACTAATGTCACCTATGATGACATGGACCCTTAATGTGTGTGCCATGTGTCACCCTAATTTGTGGCTTTTATAGTTCTTATGTGCCACATTGACCTTGAAACTTGTCACAATTTTATTAGACAACGTGTCATCTACTATTGACATGGTCCTACCGACTTGGGCCTACTGATGTGTCACATGTCTTCCTCCTCGATCTAACAGTCGTAGGTTCATCTAAAGTTTCTTATTGATCTGACGGTTTTCATTTCTTCAGGAATATGAAACTTTTAATACTTCAATCTAATACTCTCGAATTGTCAAAGTGTCGAATAGATCTATCACCATATATCTTTCATTGTCTTGATCGATGGATTCTATTAACTCTAGGGCTCCAGAGTTTGGGATTTCTTGGTTTATCTGAGCTTCTTATCATCGGAGTAGGTCAATGTCGGAGTTGACCACCTTCTTCCTTTTAGGGCAATCTAATGGTTTCAATATTCATTTGAGATCAACGATTGACGGTATTTCCTTGCTCTTCCTCCAATCCGATGGTCGATGGGAGTTCGGGACTTCATGGCTTCAGCCTTTGGGAAAACCTACATGTTTCATACTCCTTTTCATCGGAGTGGCAAAGTGGAAAAGTGTCGAAGTTATTTATCTACTACTTGATCCAACAGTCCATAATGCTACTGCTTCAGATCTGACGGTTGAGATTTAATCATTCCTAACCTCTGAGTTTACCTTGATCTAACAATCCTCGATTGTCCCAAACTAAGAATGAACGTCTCTTATAACTCGATATTTTACAAACGGATTTATTTACTCACAGAACTTTGTCTCCTATGTTATTTCAAAAGCGTCATCGCTTCTAAGATTCAATTAACGTTCTTCCTTCTGAGATTTGTGTCAGTGTGCTCCTCTATGCATTGTCTTTATCCAATCAGAAGGATATCTCATATGAGTTTTAGGTTTATACAGGATTCCTCTACACCTCACGTTATGGCTTCTGCGCAACCTACTATGTTATCTCTCCTGAGCTTTAGGATCTCAAAGACATATAATGACAATACCATATTGATCTTCTTGAAATCAATGCCAACACCATAATACTATGTCCAGTCATTGATCATATTGGCCTTCTTTGACATCAATGCCAACACCATAATGCCATGTCCAACATTCTCCCCCTTTGGCATTAATGGCAACAAAGTAAAACCCCTTTTTCAATCTTGAATGGATTTTACTGATCATTCTCCCCCTTTGACAGTAATTACAAAAAGGGATGTTTCCTTTTAGGGTGATACTCCCACTGAGGTGATGCCTGCCCTATCTATGAATTTCTCCCCTTGGAATCATGCTGCTACAACCAATCATGGGAAGAATAATAGCTCCTCGTGTCTTGTCTACAAGATGAACAATATGTTATTACTGCAATTTGCTTCTGCTTCAAATACTACTTCTCAACTGGAACATAGATCAACTGCTCAAGAATAATATGTTCTTCCTATAAAGATCCTTAGACATATGTACTAGCTATGTACCATGACAGATATGCCTCAGAAACCATTCACATAACTTTGTTGAGAGAATACATAACCGACACGGTTCTTGGGTAGATGAAGACCTGCAACAAACCATGTTGTAACAACCTATTATATTTCTAAACATCATTAAAATTCATAAGCAAAATTATTTCCTAACTGAGACAATAACATCATAGCATAATATTGATTTTTATAACAGCAACTTAGAATTCTCAATAAATATTGAAATGATAACAGAAAGAAATAAATACAAACTTAACCAAGTACCTGGATCTGATGCTAATTTCTGTTTCCCCTTTACTTACTGCTGCCTTTCTGCTCCCTGCTACACAGATCAACCCTGCCACACACAGGAAAATAATTGCCCAAAACTATTGTCCACCCTGCCAACTAGGAAAACGACCTAGCTCCAGGATATCAACGGATATCCTGGCCCCCGAGCCCAAAACCTCCAGCAACACGTGCCTCCCTGATCAATAAGATACAACCAGTAAGTCATGTGTCTCTCTCTGAGCACACACACC
>JASDQU011505831.1:5283-17100 GCA_032191745.1 Picea mariana | reverse complement strand
GCCAAAGGAGATTCAAAGTAAAGCAGTTGAAGGATAGAAGAAGAGGAGCCTAGGATCAGGTTTGAGGAGCGGTGGCCAGTCTCAACTTTTGTAAGTTGACTCATTCTAAGTAATAAAGAAAATGATTTTCCTGTCCCAATTCATGAATTGTTTTTAGTTTGATCAGTATATGTTGGATTTCTAACCCGTTAGTATATAAGTAGTATGCATGCATAGTTGTTGCTTGTCTTGGATGCAGGTCAGCTTTGGAAGTAGTATCGCGAACAAGTAATCAAGCACAACGGAGGTTCGACATCAAACGTCGGGAACGAGGTAGGTTGATCTTTCCATGCATTTACTAAGAAAAGGAGATTTAAATCTAGGGATGAAGGTAGAAAGTAATTTCTATTCAGTCATATCTGCATGCAAAGTCTGAAATCTATTTGCTAGTCCGTAGGGAGGTTTTCCCCACAACAAAATTGGTGACTGTACTGGGGAGACTCTCTAGGGTTCCTGGAATTTTGTTTAGTTTTTTGGGTAGTTTTAATGACTAGTTTTTCTTGTCTATTTTTTCTTTTAGTTTCTGTAAGGTCTGAGCTAGCAGAGAGTCTGGTTTTCCATACCAGCTTTCTCTAATTTGCTTGACTATGTTTGTTGGGACCCACAGAGGTACACACGACCTACATAAGGTCTGCACACGTGTGCCCGCACCCTACTCTCTTACAGCCTGGGTGTGAACGCTAGCTGAAGAGGTAGCGATAGCGTGTAGAATTCAGAGAACTTCAGAGGTAGTCATCATCTTTCCTGTCAAAATCACACATTTTCAGGGGGTTTTCTAGAATTCTGTTTGAGTCTTGTTTGCTAATAGTCCTATCTTAGATTGTTTTTGCCTTATTTTTTTTTCCTTACATTATTTTTTTTTTTGTCAAAAATAGTGTCCAAGCCTTCAAGGGATCTTGGTTATCAATATCAGTGGTGTCTTCCTGGTTTGGTCTATCTGTTTTCATTTTTTCTCAGAATTTAGATATACACGCGGCCTATACAAGGTCAGCCCGCATGTACATGCCCTCTGTCTCTATCCAGCGCACGTTCACACACGTGCTATTTGAGTAACAGTCGCGTGTTTGTACATGATACTTTTTGTTGAGGGTAAGGAAATCATCATTTTCCCTTGATAAGAATTATTCCTCTTAGGTGTTTGAATCTCTGTGTGAGCAGTCAATAGCTTAGGATTAATCTTACCCTTAGCCTGCTTTTTCTCAGTTAAAAATAAAAGAATTTTTAAAGGTTTTTAGACAAGTGTGAGAGTCATTGTTTTTAAAAAAGAATTGCTAGTGTGTGATTTTTGACCTGATTCTTTGCGATCTGTGATTAGGCCAGAATTGTTTTTCTTGGTTTTTTCTTGTCGGTATTTTTCCTTTCTTGCTTTACTAGCATTTAAATAAATAAAAAAAAATCTCTTTTCATTTTCTTGTTTGGTTGAAAAGTGTGTTTCTGCATTATTAGCCAGGGAAAAGTCTTTTATTTCATAAGTTTTTGCAGTTCACTTAGATCATAAGTAGCTCTTAGTTGAAGGAAATTCCTTTGAGTTTGTTGTCCAAAATCTTAGAAAAATTAAAAATATTTCTTTTGAAAAGTTGTTGAAATTTTGCATTCAGTAAAAGTTTTGTTTCCATCTTTTTTATTCAGTTTTTCTTTCATCTTTTACACATCATCAGTTTCACCTTCATACCCCTTGATGTAAGACAAAGATATAAAATTAACGCTAAATTTAAAATATTCTAGACTTTCATGTTTGTAGGGTTCACCAACTAGTTCAGGACTAGGGCCTTGGATTAGGTTGGGGAGGAAACTCTTCAAGGCCATTTTAAATCAAACATTGGAGTCTAATATAGGGAGTGTCTAAGTCTAGTGTCGTGAAAGTTATCCAGGACCCCCCCTCTAACATAGGGGATAAACACGAGGTCGCGTGCGGAAAGGTAGCGGAGACAACCCCTCCAAAGCTAGACCAATTGTAGTGGAGAACACATATAGAGGGCTTGTTTTGGGATTCTATCGTTTGCATTTTCCATGGGGCTTCGTGGGTCTCAAATCTGTTTGAGGTCCTCAGTTTTCTTCCGTACCATTTTCTCTCGATACCCTTGACAGGTTTCAGGATCGATACCCTGCTCATTGTGGTCTACCTGACTTTCGAGTGTACCCGCCCGGTGACTGTTCGTGTGTTGGCAACCTAGTTGCCAATTTTTTTAGGGACATACACAGGTGACTACGGGGGTATACCATGGTACCTAGGATAGACATCGAGCCACGCTTTGTAGAGTATACCCAGAGGGTGCTTCCGTGTTTGAGTTTCACTTACACCGGTAAGTTGCTCTAATGTTGGTTGTTGTAACTATTCTTCCAATTAATTTAGTGTTTGCCTGCCTTATCTTCTAGGGACTTTTTTTAGTGTGTGTTACTTTTGAACATTTAGACTACCTTAGAGTGTCTTGGATATTCTCACACAGTGGAGGATCCCGAGCTCCACCAGTCACGAAGGCTTCTTGGCTTGCCGCCGGTTACACTGGAGCCACCCCCGCCACCATTAAGGTGAAAGCTAGACCAACAAGGGTTTTTTGAAGTGACCGGGTTACAAACCATTGTGCCTGACCAACCCCTGGAGGAATCAACCATTTTGGACCTTGAAGCAACTGTTCTTGGCCTAGTTGAAACCCCAACCACTGATTTCTTGGCACCTTTCATTGTACCAATTCAATTTTACGAGTGCCAGACAGTGTCGCACACAACAATGGAAACAAATGTTGTTACTCCTTCTGGGAATTCTTCAATTCCCACCACGGTTGTCACCATAGGAGAGATTTCATCTCTTAATCCACCATCGTTAGTCCGAGCCACCATGGTCTCAACCGCAACTACTTCACAGTGGACCGAACCTGTCTTTAGCAGCGGCCACAACCCCTTTTACACCTAGTGCGACAGGCCCTTTGTTCTCATATGGGATGCCTAGTTCGGGTACAAGTCCTGTACTTTCCTACTCCACTTTACAGACTTTGGGTCTGGGGGTAGGGAGCTCTAGCGCTCCTCTGCAAGGTCACATGGGGGGAACTCCTGCTCCTTTTAATGCTTTTCCTTACGAAGGAGGTCATATCCCTCCTTCATCCCCTTCACTCGGTGGCTCGCATCCGCAATCTGTCGGGCAACCTACACACAATAGTTTATTTGGAGTGGGGAGTCAAGGACTACCTTTGCATAGTATGCTGGTAGGTTCGACACCATTTTCTTTGAATGGAACATTTGGTAACAACAACTTCTCATCAGCCGCTTTCCCGACTGGGGGCAACCCCATTTTTTGACAATCTACTCCTACGCAGGGTACTATTCCTGCATAGGGGGCAAACCTAGTAGGATCTTGGAATTCAGGGCAGGGATCCGTTCCCTCATTCGAAATGCCAATCTGGGGTAATTCTTTTCACAATCAATGGAACCTCGGACAAACCACTATTCCTATCCCCATGGGACCAAACTCTAGGCCCCTTTTTCCTAGGTTATCAGCAACAACCCAAACTACCATTCCTATCGACTTTACACTTGCCAGATTTGACAAGGTTGTCCAATGACCCTATTTGTCACGATCCGCATTGGCCTCCTATGTCGACGAAGTTGCCTTCAGACATTCCAAAGTTCAAATCCAATCCTAACGAAGATCCAGGAGATCATGTGACTACCTTCCATCTTTGGTGCTCATCTAACTCTTTGAAAGATGACTCCGTACAGTTGCGATTGTTTCAACATACTCTCATTGGGAGTGCCGTGAAATGGTACATTGAACTCGATCGCTCAAGATACTCTTCTTTTGGTGAACTAGTGATGGCTTTCCTGAACCATTTCTAGTTATCTGTGAGATATGATGCTGGCATAGAGTTGCTCGCCAATTTCGAACAAACAACAGTGAACGATATCTCTGATCACATCCGAGAATGGAGATGCCGAAAGAGTTTAATCAAGCTACCAGTCCCAAAAACATTCCTGCTTGAGTGGTTCCTTAAGTCTTTGGTCCCACAGTTATCCAAAGACATCACGACATCCGGAGTTTTCTCCAAAGAAGATGCCATCATGAGGGCTCAACAGTTTGAGCTCATCTATTCTCAGTCTGGTTTATTATACAACATCTTGCTAGATGTGCCACGTTCAATACTGGATAAAACTAGACAGAGAGTTGGACCACATGCCGATGGTATTGTTGGTTCAGTACAAATGAAACCCACTGAGCAATTGATGAAGCAGTTGCAGTAGTTATCCATACAAGACACAGCGGCCAACCAAACTACTGCTTTGGATGTTCCCCCTAACAAAACATCGAAAGTACACACAGTGCAGTCGACTAACCCAAAGGCCACCCAACAGCCTGAAGGGAAGAAAAAACAACGAAATAAGGGTAAGGGTGGTAAAAAACCCACTGATAATGTTGGCGGGGACAACACTGGAAAATAGAAGGTGAGGTATCCATGCAAATTGTGTGTGGAAGACCACCCGACCCATCTATGTCCTCGACTTGCAGAGGCCCAAAAATTTGTCACGCTGCAACAACAGGCAGTGTTGACTAATTCATTTCAACATGGGCAAAATCTAACTCAAGCCTCTGCAAGCATGGAAGGGGGCAGCCAAGAAACCTGCCCGCCTCCAAACAACCCCGCATCTGCAAACATTTATATGGTTAGGGGTGATGCTTTTATATCGACTAGAGCACACGACTATAGTAAACCAAGCGCTTTTGAGAAGGGTAAAGAAGTTGATATCCCATCTCTTCCTCTACATATTGAGAAGACGTTGGGAGAAACAATGACACACATTCCAAAAGGTGCATTTAAAAAAGCTTCTCATAACCCAAACGCAAGGGCTGCCCAGAACTACTCTATGGTGGAAGATTTATCACAAACCCCTTGTGCGATGTCTGCTTTGGAGATCCTCCAAAGCTGCCCTACTTAGAGGAAAGCCTTGTTAACCGCCTTGGGCTCTACTGAGACTTGTAATCTGGGTACCATTKTGTTAGATACAACYGACTTAAAAYCTCGTCTKCCTTACCACGTAGCGTTTCAAATAGTAGTGKCTTATCCCATGAAAATTTTTACACGRAATATCTTYTGCAYGGTGGTCRACGAGGGTGCCTCGACATGCATTATGTCGTTGRCATGTTGGAAGGCCATTGGCCAGWCCATTTTKTCTCCATCACCTACTCTCCTCACTKCTTTCGATGGTCATTCATTCTGACCACATGGAATCGTTCCTTCTTTCCCCATGCAGTTAGGAGGGAAGACTATGTGTGTCGAAGTAGAGGTAGTCAATTCTCCCCTTGACTATAAACTCTTGTTAGGATGGAGTTGGACTTATGCTATGCAAGTCGTGGTTGCTACAGTTTTTCGGGTCTTGTTATTTCCACACGAGGGCCGGATAGTGACCATCGATCAATTGTCTTTCTCCAGACCTGACCCATCTTTGGGGGCATCCACTGTCCCGATGATTGATAATCCTCAACCAGGTGTCGTCAACGTAGGAGTTGGTTTAAGCCCATCCTTGATGGGCACCTTCGATTACCCACCTCCTCACGATGATATCAAATTTATATCTAATCACCATAAGTTTGATATTTTTCAGGTTTCATCGTTCCGCATGACTTACTTCGAGGATCCATGGATACTTCCTCCCCCATCGGCCATGATGGATGAGACAGGGCACCCAGGCATGTCCATGCCCTTGTCTGCCACTGAAGTAGCGTACTCTTTAGTTCAGCAAGCTTTAGCTAACCCTGATCCGACTCCTACACAAGAGTTATATCCACTTCTTGAGCCTATTTGGGCTCAGGGTTCTCTCGCTAACGTCGATTCGTTGGACTTAGTCTTTCCTTCTGATGAAGCAATAATCGAAGCAATGACTAGTCTGGACAAACCTTGGGAATATCTTCATCACAGATCATATTTTCTCCCAGAGTTAAGCCGAATTGAAGCAAGATAATTCACCGTGAACATGACAGGAGATTTGTCGTGTCCTATCAATCTCTTAGCTACACATGAAATTTATGCTGAGGGTAATATGGAAACTATCGCTGAAACTATACCAATAAACATCTCCCGAAACTTTGGCATCATGGAAAACACCTTCATCGGAGTGGATTTCTCTCCCAAAGAGATTCAAATCTACACGGATATTTTCAAAGAATTCCGTGACATTTTTGCCTGGTCTTATGAAGAAATGCCAGGTATCGATCCAAAAATAGTTGAACATGAAATCACAACGTATCCTGATGCCAAGCCTATTCGACAAAAGCTTCATCCATTTAATTCTAAGAAAGCAGTAGCCATCAAGATTGAGGTTGAGAAATTGCTAAAGGCAGGTTTTATCTATCCTATCTATTTGACTCAATGGGTGTCAAATCCTGTGCCGGTCAATAAAAAACAAGGCACGATTCGTGTATGTACTGACTTCCATGATTTGAACAAGGCATGTCCAAAAGATAATTTTCCAACACCATTCATCGACCAGATCATTGATGAATGTGCTAGTTGCAAAGCCTTTTCTTTCATGGATGGTTTTCTGAGATATAATCAAATCCAAATCAAACCTGAAGACTAACACAAAACGACATTCATCTGTCCTTGGGGTACATTCGCATATCATAAGATGCCTTTTGGTCTTAAATATGTTGGAGCCACATTCTAGCGGGCCATGTCTTTTGTTTTTCATGATCTCAAGCATATAGTCAAGGTTTATCTAGATGATTTAGCATCACGATATCGCAAGAGATCGGATCATCCCACACACCTTAGACTTATCTTCGAACGTTGTCGCTACTTTAGGATTCACTTAAATCCAAACAAGTGCAGCTTCTACATAACGTCAGGACGTTTGTTACGTTTCATCGTATCAACAACAGGGATCATGGTCGATCCTCTCAAGGTGGATGCAATAATCCAATTGCCCCCCCCACACACAATTCTTCAACTTCAGAGTCTACAAGGAAAGGCAAACTTTTTACGACGCTTCATCGCCAACTATGTCGATATCACCAAGGGCTTTATGCGTTTACTAAAGAAAGACATTCCTTTTTACTGGGATGATGTCGCTCAGCACTCTTTCGACGCATTAAAACATGCCCTCACAGCGGCCCCTCTGCTACGACCACCTAACTATAACAAAGATTTCTTATTATATATGGCTACCATAGAGTCAACCATTGGCATGGTTTTAGTTCAGGAAGATGATTTGTTCTCAGAATACATGATCTATTACCTGAGCCAAGGCCTCGTAGGACCGGAACTCAATTATTCTCATATTGAAAAACTTGTGTTGGCAGCGGTTCATGTTGTTCAACAGTTCCGTCATTATGTTATGTTTCGCAAGACCACCATCATTGTTGTTGTGAATCCATTCCAGTACATGTTGACATGATGGGTTATAGGCGGAAAAATTTGTAGATGGATAGTCATCATCTAGGATTTTGACTTAGAATCCGTTTCAGCAAAGTCCAAAAAGTCTTTGGTCTTCGCAGAGCTTATTTCGGAACTTCCGGTTGAGTCAGGTGACGTTGTGCCTGAAGAATTGCCTATCCCGGGAGATATGTTTTTGATCACATCTTTAGATCCTTGGTACAGAGATATACTTATCTATCTCCAGACTTTGAAGTGCCCCACTTCTGCTTCTCGTGATGAGCATCGACATATACGCCATCAGGCTAAGAATTATCTCATACTTGATGATACATTGTATCGGAGAGGCGTAGACTGCATCTTATGTCGATGTCTCACACATGAGGAGGCAGTCATCGTGTTCAACGATTGCCATACCAGAGCTTGTGGAGGTCATTTGTCTGGGTTGGAAATAGCCCAAAATATTCTATGAGTAGGTTACTTCTGGCTGACACTTATCAAAGATTGTATGAAATCAGTCAAGAGGTGCCATCCGTGCCAAATCTTCTTTCAAAAGATGAGGGCACATCTCGCTCCCATGTTTCCTGTCATCACACTTGGTCCCTTCACCAAGTGGGGAATTGATTACACTACTTGCAACCCCCCTTCAGCAAGGGGGCACCGCTATATCATCGTAGCTGTAGAATACTTCACTAAGTGGGTTGAATCTATGCCAACGTTTAAAGATGATGGAGAGACTGGAGCTCTCTTTTTATTCAACCAGATCATAGCAAGGTTCGGCGTCCAGAGAGAGACTGTTACTGACCATGGCAGTCACTTTCAGAACCAAATGATGACTGAATTAACATCAAATCTTGGGTTACGGCAAGAGCATTCATCACCCTACTACCCCCATGCCAATGGGCACGTGGAAGCTGTAAACAAAACTCTTAAGACTATTCTACAATGAACTATCAACTTAGCCAAGTCAAATTGGAATTTGATGTTATACTCAGCATTATGGGCTTACTGAACATCTGTTAAGACTGCAACTGATTTCTCACCTTTTCAAATCATTTACGGGTTGGAGGTAGTCTTGCCCATCGAATGTCATATCCCATCTCTAAAATTGGCAGCACAATTATTGCCAGACACTTGTCCACTTGAAGAGCAGTTAGTACACCTTGAACAACTCAATGAGTAGTGTCATGATGTGGCCCTGGCCAATGAGGCTCACAAACATAAGGTCAAGTGTTAGTATGATAGGTTTGTTTGTCCTCGGATTTTCTCTTAAGGCGACCTTGTCCTAGTCTATGACCAATATAAGGACCCCCTAGGGGCAGGAAAATTCAAACCCATGTGGTTTGGACACTTCATCATAAAAGAGGTATTAAAAAAGGGCGCTTATCGTCTGGTTGATTTTGAAGGGAGTGCTTTGGTAGAGCCTAGAAATGGGCTCTACCTCAAGAAGTATTACTCATAGGCAGGTCACTGTGGGTAACTTTTTGCAACATATGTATAGTCTTTGTACTATTACTTTTTAGTTTCTTTTAAATATTATGGGCGTGTCATTGATGTTATCTTTCCTCAATATGGTAGATGTCAAGTGATTCTAAGTTGTTCGTTGGGTATGCAGACGGTGCTATTCGGCACACTCGGAGGCTTGCCTCTGCAGCTTGGGTAATCTTTACACCTCAGGGCTAGTTGTTATCTTTCAGAGGTATATGCTTAGGTGAAACCACAAATAATGTTGCCGAGTATAGTACAGTCATTGAGTTGCTTCATGACACCTTGTCATTGGGTATCTCTCATCTCCGGGTCTATCTCGACGCTCAACTAGTTGTGTCTCAGCTAAACAGAGTATATCGGGTTCATGATCCAACCTTACACCGAAAATTCCTTAGAGTACGTCTCTTACAATGAAACTTTGATTATATTACATATTTTCATGCTCCTAGGAGATTAAACCAAATTATAGATACTCTAGCTAATCAAATTTTAGATTGGCATCTTGCACACATATGAAAGAACGTTGACATAAGCATGTAAATATATTTTTGCACACGTGATCCATAAGACACAAAAGATAAAAAAAAAACATATATAACATCATAAAGTAACCAGATTACATAGATGGATGCAAGTGCCTCAAAAATAGGACCAATAACGAGTCATGGGGATTATGCCCTCAAAAAATATATACAAGTAGTGTTCGTGGCATGTAAAAAGTCTAAATAGGTTCAGGGCCTATGGGCCCTGTTATACTGGTCCACAGCATGGGATAAATGCCTAAACAATCGGACCCACGTCTGAGGTGCCCCCACTACATGAGGTTGCATGGATGGCGACATGTCCTCTATCTCTGCCATCGGGATTGTGCGAGTGAGTGCAATAAAGTTTCGCTCAACTCGTCTAAGTACGCTCTCAGCCTCCCCGGTTGGGAGGTTTCCTGCTACTGCTGGTCCCCCGGTAGCGGCAGCCGCGACTTCTGGCCGAGGACGATGCGTGTTCCGTGCATAAACGACAGGTCGCACTGGTCCCATATCTACATCCAACAAACGTATATCCATCAAATACTCTAGCATATAAAAAAATAAATGATATATATAACAAAAACGACATAAAAATTACATATACAACCAAAAAACTACAAAGGTGGAGACTTACCCATCTCCCCTCGCTCCTCACTAGGAGGCACAGGTATCTCAGGATCTCTAGAAAAGTCTATCCCTGCATATGGGTAATCCTCAATCATAGGGATCTGCCATGACAACCATGCAAAAAAGTCATCGTCGAAGGACTCATTGGTCCTTCCACCACCCTGTCGTGGTAGTAATATTGTCCATCTACATACTATAGGAAAAGAGGCCTGATGTCCTTGTACCACTTCCCGAGGACTAAATCTTGGAACTCTCTCAAAAAAGAATGAACACAAAATTGTCCCGAACCCGAAGTTTCTCTGTTTCCATTGACGACAATCTGTCAATTGCCTCTTCATACACTCTAGTAGTGTGGTACTCCAGTAAAAATTTTGTGCATTCAAGCACTGAATATCATAGTTCATCTGTGCGTGGGACGCCTGATGCAAGGCTGTTGAACCGGTAATCCGCCCAATAAGCAATAATATCACTTGCAACGATAGGTTAGTAATCTTTCTTATGGGCACTTGGGAGCTCAAACGGTTTGTCCCAGCCTCACAGTGCAGGGCTATCAGTTCCACTATGTTATGCAGCCACACTGGAAATGTCCTGAAATTGACTGGTTCCCCTCTCCTTGAGAGGCCAGTCAAAAAGTAGATATCCTCAGTGGTGGGCACCAGTGATTTCGCCTCTAGCATGAGGGCCTCTGCATCAGGGTGCCAATAGTCAACCAAGGAATTCATTAGCCTCGGTTGCGTCTGCATATACAGACACAGGAAGAAATTTAGTAAACCACATTGCATCAACATGGCCATGGCATTCGGATCTCCCACGACCAACTCACTAACTTCTTCATGCTCCCTTTCCCTCCAGTGGACATACATCCTGCCAACACAACCAAGTTTAGGAGGGCGAGTGACTGCTCTTTAGTTCTTTTTGTCCATAAAGGCGGGTCCACGCATGTTGTCTAGGTGACAGTCGCATGTACACGTGGGCAGGTTTTACTTTTCCCGAGTGTACACGCAGCCTGTCCAGAGACAACTCACGTGGACCTCGGGCTGACCTTTTAAAGGTCGACGCCCACCCAAGAAATGAAATCAAAAGAAAAAAGGAAGAATTGATTAGCTAGATAGAGGAGTTTGTACTTACTTGGTCCAAGTGGAAGTTCGTTTCGTCCACTGTAGCTCCCGGAATCACCTTTTTTATCAAAGGGGGTCCTTTGGCTCCAGAGTCAATTTCCAAATCAGCACTGGTGATAATGAGCTACCAGCTTCTATTTATAGACTTTTTGGCCTCTTTTTGTCACTTTTTTGGCCTCCCTTATCAGTTTCTTTATACCAAAAACTATTTAGAGTGATTCAGGAGTTATATGGGAGGGATTTGATCGAGTATTGGGACACTTTTTTTTTTTTTTTTGAGAAAATTTTGACGATCCATGAAATTTTTTCCAAGAATCAACTTGAGCATATAAGTTAGGTTACTACCCTGACTTTTGTGCCTCGTTGTCTTTTTCCTCTACCATAGGATCGATCCCATCAAGTTGTGGCACGGAACCATCATATCTGCTTTAGAAGTGTCGCAACTTGGCGGTAGAGCTTACCAGAACATGGATGCCCTAGGTAGTTCCTGGTTGCATATGGTGTCCATGCCATCTCTAAAACACTGTAGGCTCGGGAGTCCTTATAGTCTTTCCTAAATATGAGTTTGAGCCTCATTTGCATGATTCTTCTTCACTCTTGATCTCACCCTCAGGACTCCCAAAAAATAACGGGTCTCCTTTTAAGACCTTTTCAGACCCT
>JASDQU011505830.1:1290-19105 GCA_032191745.1 Picea mariana | reverse complement strand
TTAAATTAGTTTTATTAAAAATTAATTAGGAAATATTCTCCCCCATACACATGTCACCCAATCCCTTAGTTGCACTAGAAATTGAGTTAATTAATTAAATTAAATTTCCAATTTCCCTCACCACCTAAAAGCATTCCTAAAAACGCTCCTTGCTATCCCTTTATTCCCTCCATTTCCTTTAATGACTGACACCCTTCTTAAAGCTTAGTTGAGTTCATTTTAGGAAAGTTCTCTAGACTAGATTCCTCTCTATGTTCCACATTCCTTTTGCATTTAAATTTCCTTTTTGTCTAAGTTCAAATTTAGCAAGTTTTGCACATAGACAACAATTAAATTTTTAGATAATTACATCCTCCTTTAAATTATAAATTTTATTTCCCCCCTTTTCTTTTCTTCATCCCCCCTTTATTAATTGTTTAATTAATTTTTAGTCCTCATATCCTACTTAGACCTAGGCTTTAAATTCAATTAGGCTTAGCAAATTTTTAAGGGAAAGGTTATAACTAATAAACTTTATTTATACATAATTAATTTAAGGCTGACCATGTCAAGGTAAGATATTGTTTTCTAGGCACCTAGGTTCATTGACTCGCCTGTGTTTAAACATCGCGACGTGCCCTTCAAGACGCACTATGTGCTCCAAGGGTGCCACTCGCCTTTATTCATGTTTCAATTATGCGACGTGCCCTTCAAGACGCACTACGTGCTCTAAGGGTGCCACTCGCCTTTTGACTGATTTTGGTAGACGTCTAACCCTTGGAGTCGAAACTCCGTCAGGCGACCTTGTGGGAGACTAAGGGTCTCTAAGGAATAAGGACCCTGCCTTATTGTGTGTCCCTTAGAATTTTCGTGAGCGACTGTCTCAGTCTGCCCTCACGACATCGTGGATCTCTCGAACTAGGTAATCGTTAACCTATAGTTCGAGCCACGACGAGAGTGCTAGTAGGCTGTGGCAGGGCTGCTGCCACACCTCTCCCTCAATATCTTTGGTTGTCATGCATGACCCCTTTACTCCAAATGTGAGTCTGATTAACAAGCAATCGTCAGCCTGCATCCATCAATGAAACATGTCAGTGATCCATAAACAACATCATAATATACCCTATCATCTGTCACATATGCAATAACAAAATACTCAAACCATATACAGTCCACTCCCTGACTCGATCCAGAGTCCAAGGAGGTCCATCGATGCCATCGACATCCTTAATCAGTCAAGAGTCCTGCACACTCAGGAGAAACCAGTCAATATAATCTGTCTATACATAATCATAATATAACATCATAATCCACAGTCTCATCACCAGAATCCATAAGCGAAGCAGTCAGTCATATAATGAACCGGATCACTTGCACGCAAGTGTCCTCAAGGATAAGTCACATCAGGTGTGCGCAAGAGCGAGATCATACACAAACTCTCGAGTCTGGCCGAGTCAACTCTAGGATGAGTACTCCCTAGAGACCCCCTTGGTAGACTCCCCACTCACTAGACTTGACTGAAACTTGCTAGACCTACCGGACTCGATTGAACCTCGTCAGACTTGCCTGACTCGAAGAGTCTTGGCCTCAAACTTGGGAGTTCGACCCAGGCTCAACTGACCTAGAGGCAACGACCAAAAATACCCTGCACATGCGATTTGGCCGAGTCAAACTTGTTTTGGACAGAGTTTTAGGAGGGAAATGAAGTGTTTGAGAGGGTAGAAGTCTTTCTAAAGGCATTTCTCCCCTCAATCTTTCTCTAGTGTTCCATTATCTCAAATAGAAACACTAAATATGCCTACATCACAGTTGTTGCTTCAGTCTAGCGATGTTGGCACTAGCTCCTCGAGGGCTTATTCTAGGCGTTCTTGTAGTCATGCATGAGACTCGAGATTGGACTTAGAGACACTATCTATTTTAATTTTCTAATTATGTTATGAGACTATGAGTTATGTAGTTAAATTGAGTAATATTTGTGAATTTGACCATGGAATCATCTTTCAGTTCACTATTTTGCGTACAAATATCGAGTGTCAAATTTTGCGTTATGATATTTTATGCGATGATCTTATGAATTTCTGTATAGATTAAGGTTTTGTAACTTATATGGATTGGAAATGTCATTAGTATATTTTTTGTGCACAAAATTTACCATATTTTGAGTTTTTTACCTCTTTGCTGAGTTTGTGCCAAGTCTTTGCTGAGTCGCCGAGTCCTAGGCCACCGAATCTTTGTCGAGTTCGAGTTTGACAACATTAGGTGAAGTTTTTATTGCGGGTGATTGCTTCGAGTCAATTGTCACATGGATTGCATCAAAGGAAGATGCCTGAATCAAAGTCTCCACCCTTAAGATGATTCCTCTAGCTTGCAGTGCTTGCTTAGCATTTTTTTGGCTTTTTAGTTTTTAGTTTTTTATGTATTTTTGGATTAAGAATGGCTGGGGTGATTGAGTGCGCAAACAAAAAATGTAATTGAGAAATAAGAACAAACAGTAGAAGTAATGAAGCTACTGAGAAATCAAAATACACATTTCCATTCTAATGTACTGCCAAATTTATTGTGTTGATACAAACCAACAAATTTAGATATGTTCATTCATTAATCTACAGTGCCTTAGGAAAACATAACAATAGGCATAAACTCAATGAATACACATTCATAAGCAAATTCTCCTAGATTATCCTTTTGCTCTTTGCTCTGCACTTTACGTGAGCTCAACAAATCAGAAACAGGGAGAAAACTTGCATTTTTCGGGTAAGCTAACTGAGATCTAACCTAGTGATTGTTGAGATTTTGAAATTATCTTTTCGAAATTTTGCTTTTTGTATGCGGCCGTGTTGAAGTTTTTTTTGCGAGCAAAAACAAGGCTTGTGGGGCTAAACACACATTTTGAGGCTAAGAGTTGAAAAAAAGCCCCCTCCTCCTTCATCAAGTTTGATATATTTTGTATTAGCTCACTTGGTTCAAAGTTACTTTATTTACTAAGAGGTCTTGAGTTGAAGTCCTTTTTTTTAAGTTACTTTTTGAAAAAGTTCATGCAACCTTTAGTTATCCCATAACTTTATTCTAAAGTGCATTTCACTTAAGTTTTTTTCCGGAGAAAAAAAACGTAAAATTTTATTATTTCACTTAAGTTATAAAAGTGAATCACTATAAAGTAACTTTATTCTTTTTTTTACGTTACTTTTGCATGCATTGTAAAAATGATTTTCACTTATTTTATAAAATTGGGTCACTTCATAAATAAATTATTTGTAAAAGTGAGCTTATAGGCAAGGTTAGAGAAATAAGAGATTTTTTTTTACTCATCCACCTCATTGTGCATCCATTATCAAGTGGGCCAACTTCTACCTGCCACATTGTAATGTTCCCAACCGGATTTGATATAAAAATCAGACTTATGCGGTTGAGAACTTCCGTCAAACACTTTGATGGTAGGACCTTTTTCCTTAGCCAAAAGCCTTACTTTAGGTGTCCCAACTTCAAGATAGGTTATTGATGTGTTTTGGTGACCAAGGAGATGGATTGTAACTTTCTTATAGCTCCCAATATATCTGTTGTTTGATTATTTAGCTTGCTGTTATAAATATGACAACAGAACTCATTGAAACATTTCGTCAAACAATTGGCATGTTTGTCTTGTTATTGAGTTTGATCATGGTTTATTGTATGCAGAAATTGTTGATAATATATATGACAAATAATAATAATAAAGACAATAGATATAGCACAAGAAAACCACAACTCGAATCTGAATTTATTCAATAACAATAATAGCTAACCTCCATACAAATATAGATCAGATCTGGAATACATGTAGCTGCATAATAGGAGTGGCTGAAGATGCCTCCAATAGAAGATAGATAGGTGGAGATAAGAACTCTCAAGAGTCCCCCAAGATGAATACAAAAGATATCAAAGAACCCAAGCTATATGTGCTGCCCTCTCTTGTAAGATGTGCCCTTTCTGGCTGTGGGAACCATGCAAATTTGGCCTCCAAGGATATGGCTTCTAATCCATTGAAAACAAATGCCAAAAGGTAGATCGGGGGATAGGAAACCCCTATGATAAATCTCCAAATTGCTGGGAGTGATCTCCTACTCCAGATCACTAGATCTCCTAGGGATAATGTGCCCTCTTGAAGAGAAAATGCGCCCCACTGGGTGATAGAATGGATGACCTGAAGAATCCTCTCAAGAACTGATGCAAAGAGGCGCTATGGTGCTAGCAATCAAGCCTGGAGAGTGTGCTACTGCAGATCTAGCTTTCCCAAGCCAAATCGAATTGCTCTTCCTCAAGTGAGCGCCCCCACCTGTTGGAAACCCCCACAAGTGCGCCCTGCTTCCTCCAACTTCCTCTAAAACTGAATCGAACTGATGTCGAATGGTGAGGGAGGAATCCTTCATCTCTGTGACCAAGCTTGGACCAGGTTAGGTGGGATCTTTCACCACCGAGCTGATCTCTAGGGTTTGTTCAGTCAAAACCCTCAAAACCCCCAAGTGCATGGGCTCTCTAGCAAGAAGCCAGACATCAAAATGATAAATAACATAATGAGAGAATAGAGGCCCCTATCTCTCTTTTATCCCCGCTATTCACCTTTTCCTTCCAAGTGACTTTTACTTTATTTTTATTATTCTTTAATTAATTCACTTTATTAATTAATTGACCTTTTTTCCTCTAAAAAGTGATTTATTCGTCCCTATGGCTTCTCCGGCCACTGAAAGTCACTTCTCATCATCTAATCCCGTAGTGCTCTTCCTCCCGATTCCGATGAGCTATTACACTAAGAGGTTTCTCCTAGTATTATGCCCAAAATGACTTTCTTAGTTAAATTAATTAAAATATGACCCATAATAACTCAAAATTATGGAAATCGTCGGAATGCAACGGAACCAAAGCCAAGCTGTGCGAAATGGATCCTGATGATGAAATATGATGAACGATGCAAGTCGGGCCCAATAAAACCCCTCAATAACTCTTGAACTCGTTGTAACCTCCATCTGACTACTTTGGTAGGCATAACACTTTGAAATATAATAATGTCCAAAAATGGGGACATTACAGTCCTCCCTGCTAGAATATTGCTTGTCTTCAAGCAATAACTGAATCAACCTGTATATGATACTAGGATCCCATATCCACCTCTGTGACCTGTAGTAAGCTCTCCTCGAGACATGGCCCCTCCAAATGATCACCATACATGATACCCAAATGATCCTAATGAGTAGAATGATTGTGTGCACCCGATCCTTGGTCAACTCCCCAAACAACCACTCTACTCGAATCTCGACCCCATCAAACTATGGACTATCCAACACTCCAATCCTTGGATCCCATATCAAGATGTGAACTGCAATGCCCTGTGAGGTATAGTCCTGTAAGATATCAACACCATGAGTCTCCTGCAAATAACACACGACCTCCACCTGAAATGAGTCTGACCTCCCAGACCATACCAAACCCAACACTGCCTCCACCGACTGAACGTGTTGCTGCCATAGTGAGGTACTACAAGACCTCAACGAATCACCAACAAGTGACGTGCTTCCCCCAATACTGAAGCTCAATGGGAAATCAAAGTGATTTTCCCCTGCAAAGATCCACTTGCCTCCATCAGTCAATGAAATGCCTAGCACTGTAATCCCAGGGTCCCATGCTAATCTCTGAAAGGGACCATCACGTTGACGCTGCACCACTCTGATCATGATTGTCTGCCCAACGTATACATATTGGATCCCCCACTCCTGGATCCTCATGCTAAAATACTTGTGATGATTGGGCCTGCTATTAAGAAGTTGCACTTGTAAAGGTATCCCCGTGGGACCAAAATCTGCCCATCCATTGCCATACTCTATCACGAGTATCAACAGGGGGAACTTGTCTCGCCACATAGAACAAATCCCAACAAGCCCTCTCAAAATAATCCAAGAGTGAAATATGCTGCTCCCTGGCGCAACTCGGACCATCATAAGATGAAGCAAACTACTGACCAAATGGATTCCCGGATCCCATGGAAAATTTGGAAGTTCATCACTTCCAATCCCCACTAACTGTTGATGTGCCAGACTGATAATTGTCGGAATCCCTCCATCCTCATCCCAACAAGAATTTGAATCTGTATCAACCTCTAAGATGGCCTAAGATACTCTCCATCACGCCCAAGGCCTCAATTGTTTGTCTTTGATGATCCACCCTTATCGTGCTGTATATAATCAAGTCACTCCCGTCAGGAGGTCTCTACCTACCAACTCTCCATGTCCACTGCCACTGTTTATCTCCCCCTATGCTGCTATCTATCATGAAGGTATCAGGGAAGGCTAACATAAACAATTGCAACGGTATGTAGGACTGGAAAGTATCATAGACTTTGGTCAATCCCAAGGACTTGACCAAAAGCTCATCCATTGGCACCCATGGTGAATAATCGCCTGTGCTCCTCACTAAACTCCAACCATCGAGTACAACAGTTGGTAACTCCACAAACCGCGGGTCAATCACTCTCCCTCCATCATCACTCATATAGCTACTGCTGCTGAGAAGGTGATCTCCCAGAACTATGTACTGCTGCAAGGGAGAGGAATCTCCATGCTCCACTAGGTATGTCTCCTCCATGCAATCCAATGCGTCCCCCTGAATCCCACCGTACACCTCTGTAGGCCCCTGTGAACTAACTCTCATCATCATATGCCCCTGTAAACTCATGCAAGTCTTTGTATCCTCCTGCATCATCATGTATCCAAGGTGTACTACTGGATCAACCTCTACATGGATGTCAGCCAATCCTAGAACACAAATGGAAGTGTCCTCATAACTGCCCCTGGCTCTGGAATTCCCATGTGTATGTGTATGCCCAACTGTCTCAAAACCCCTCGTGAAGGGTGGTCCTTGTGACACATGGGCATCCTCCTACATCTCCAGATCATATCTCTCCATACTCATCGGTGATGCCGGGTACTCCTCATGCTCCCCCATCAACTGGTGCTCCTCAACCAACCCACCAACATCCTCTGGCGAAGTAGCTGAAGTCAACATCTGGCTCTCTACTGAGATAGATGTAGTGGATCCCCGACTAGTCTCATCAAGGAGCTCCTCTAATATGGACCTTGATTCCCGAAAGGTTGTCTGTGCGCCTTCCAAGAATCCTCGTGTGCTCGCCAACTCATGAGTGTGTCGGTCCACCTCAATCTCGTTCTCCCTTAGTGCCCTGTGATACATCTCGCCAACCTCCAATAGGTAATCTCTATCCATCAACAATTGCTGGTAGTCAGCCCTCATCACAGTCACTCTCTCCCTGAGTGTATGGAAGTCATCAATGGCAAGCCCCCCATTTGAACTATCATGTGCCATCGAGGCCCTCCAACAATATCCTGCCACCAATGCGTGTGTATCATCAATGCATCTAGTGGCTTCCATGCTCATGTCCTCACTGACTCTCAACTATCCTGTCAAGTGTCGTGACTGTTGATTACAATCCTGCTGAGGTGCTACCACCTGACTCTCACTGCTAGTGTCAATAATGGAATCCCCATCAACACACTTCTCAAGATATAGGGCACTGAATTGTCCACTGTCATCTAAGCTACTGAGTCCTCTTGTATGCCACTACACACCACCACCAACTGCTACCTCCATCTGAATCGTATTGTATCCCATATGTGCTGCTGTATCCTCCTGTGCACTCACTCTACTAATGTCATCTGCACCTAGAACCCATACAGATGTGTCCATACATGTGCTATGGTCATCCCAACCAATAAGGAGTGCATCCTCATCACTGTAGACTGATTCTGGAAGTAAGTATCCCAACAAGATGTCAGTCTCCACAACCTGATCTATCAATGGACTCCCCAAAAGAGGTGACTCACTCTCCTCATACTGATAGGTATGTACATAATCATTTGTCTCCAAGTCATGCCTCTCATCCTGGGTCTGCAAATCCACATGTCCCTTGTGTTCAATCCATACACAAGGCTCCTCTACCATATCAGGAATGTCACTAAAATCCTCATGTGTCGTGGCTAGCATAGGTGTTTGAGAAGATGAAAAATGTGTCATGCTCATCATAGAAAGCTCATAATCCCCCATACATGACTTCCTAGTAGTCATGTCAACACCCAAGGGTAGGTCATCCAACCTTTGCATCTCATCATGCCTAGGTGCTAACACATCTGAATCCTCACAAGTGGCATCACTATGCTGAAGTGTTGAGTTCTCAACACTGCATGATAGGGAAGCTAAAGAACATGCTCTATCATCCTGTCCATCCAACTGTCCATCAAATGCACAAGAGTCCTGAGATTGCTCTAATGAGGTCTCTAAGGCCTCATCCTCATCATCACTGTCATAGTGCACCTCAATGTAATGCACTCTCCCTTTACCCCTGCATTTATGATCTGGCTCCCAAGGCTCTTTGCAAATGTAGCAAAGTTCCCTGCTCCTAATGGGTGTAGGCTCAATCTATGCTCCTGTCAATCCACTAATTTGTGTGGATGTATCCTCTTTCCCTTGTCTACACCATGCTCTACTATTATGTATTTCTGATATCCACTCATATATGGCTTGATCCAATTTTACTCTAAGCTTTTCTTGGTTATCCATTCTCTTTGACTATTGAACAATGTGCTACTTGCTCATTCTGCCATCAGAGATTTTCTCCTTATGGAAGACCTCTCAGGCTGGGAGGAATCTTCACTGTGATACCACTGTAATGTTCCCAACCAGATCTGATATAAAAATCAGAATTATGTGGTTGAGAATTTCCGTCAAACACTTTGACGGTAGGACCTTTTTCCTTGACCAAAATCCTTACTTAAGGTGTCCCAACTTCAAGATAGGTTATTGATGTATTTTGGTGACCAAGGAGATGGATTGTAACCTTCTTATAGGTCTCAATATATCTGTTGTTTGATTATTTAGCTTGCTGTTATAAATATGACAACAGAACTCATTGAAACATTTCATCAAACAGTTGGCATGTTTGTCTTGTTATTGAGTTTGATCATGGTTTATTGTATGCATAAATTGTTGATGATAGATATGACAAATAACAATAATAAAGACAATAGATATAGCACAAGAAAGCCACAACTCAGATCTGAATTTATTCAATAACAATAATAGCTAACTTCCATACAAATATAGATCAGATCTGGAATACATGTAGCTGCATAATAGGAGTGGTTGAAGATGCCTCCTATACAAGATAGATAGGTGGAGATAAGAACTCTCGAGAGTCCCCCAAGCTGAATACAAAAGATATCAAACAACCCAAGCTGTATGTGCTGCCCTCTCTAGCAAGATGCGCCCTTTCTGGCTGTAGGAACCATGCAAATTGGACTCCAAGGATATGGCCTCTAATCCACTGAAAACAAATGCCAAAAGGTAGATCGGAGGATAGGAAACCCCTATGATAAATCTCCAAACTGCTGGGAGTGATCTCCTACTCCAGATCACTAGATATCCTAGGAATAATGTGCCCTCCTGAAGAGAAAATGCACCCCACTGGGTGATAGAATGGATGATGTGAAGAATCCTCTCAAGAACTGACGCAAAGAAGCGCTACGGTGCTATCAATCAAGCCTAGAGAGTGTGCTACTGCAGATCTAGCTTTCCCAAGCCAAATCGAATTTCTCTTCTTCAAGTGATGCGCCCCGACTTGCTGGAAACCCCCACAAGTGCGCCCTGTTGCCATCCTTATACACACTTGCAAACGTGAGCTAAGTCCTGCTCACTTAGTGTGTCCTCGGAGGCACAATGCCTAGGTTCAAAGTCCACGCTGTCACTTTGACTTGAACCTCTTCCATCTAGGCTAACTCCTAGGGAAGCCAAGGGGGATAGACCCTAGTTACTAGATGAGATTTAGAGTTTAAAGTTCTAGGAGTTGGTTTCAATTAGTTAAATGGTTGGGGGGAAATCTAGCCTATGATGTAAAACAACAATGGAAGATGCAATAATATAGGATGACAGTCAAAACCTTTTCCCAGGGCAACAAAGACTAGTGCCTAAGATTGGGCAAGGGGTCAACTAAATTAAAGGGAGATTCGTTACAAGATAATTACAAGATTACAAAGATTAAGTACAAGATAGATACAAAGATAATAAAGAATATCTAAGATTACAATAAAGCTCAACTAAAATGGATACAGTAGATACAAGATATACAGATACTAACCAGTTGCTTGCATGTGCAGGAAATAAAGATACTCAAGGTAATACAACCATCAACACATCAAGCCAAACATGCTCACAATAGATCTTACTCTATTGGACTGCTTATCAATGGCACATAAACAATCATTCAAGACCCAGTCAAGAGAGTGCCTCCAGGTGGATGCGCAACTTCTTGAAGGATCACACCACAAAGACATGAACAACGATAAATAAAAAGTGCTTGAAAATGTAAAAGTGTTCCAGATGACAGATATAACCACTTAGATAATTATTCCACAACTTATGAAAATGACTTGCATGTGAAAGTATATACGAAGTAAATGTGCTTGCAAGTGTAAATGTAAATTGCCCGAAGTTGAAGACCAAGGATTGATTAAGATGGTTAAGTGAGATTAAATCCTATCTAAGTGTCCACCCAATACTTTCCTCCCCCAATTACCAAGTAACTGCTGGGTGCTCAAGAAGTAAGGCAACGAGGCCCACCCTAACTCCACAGGTCAGTCCTAAGATGAGAGTACTCCCGAAAAAGGACGCTGCGTGCCACGGGACCGTCCTCGGCCGTGCACCTTTTCGTTGCTTGCTCCGAGCCCGTTTTAAATGGTGAAGATGGTTGGTAAAGGTGCATTATTAAGTCTAATAAGTTATTAAATCTATGAGCTAAGTATTTTAAAATGTTTGAGTGCTTAAAGTTTGCTCAAGAGTGCCAAAAACTGAGATTGAAAGTTATGAAGATTGAAGCTCTTAAATAGTGGAATTGCAAGTTAAGTTCTTAAGTTATTGAGTTATTGCATGTAAATTATGATGAATTGGAAAATGACTTGCGGAATTGAAAAGTGATTAATTAATCCATTAAGATACCCATTTTGCATGCATGTGTGAAAGATAAATGCTTGAGAAATAAATGACTTGCATGCAAAAAGATAACGAAAGAAAGCAAGAGATTCTATCTATGCCTCCAAGGGCTCTAAGCTAGCATAGGTTGTGTGAGATCTACTCTAGATAATTTTAACCATTAGCATGCATTGAGATACCACGACTAAGCTAGCTAAACGATGAAAGAAAAACAAAAAAAAAACTAAACTAAAGCTTGGAAAGCAAAAACTGAAATGAAGAGAATGCAAGCCACTTGGGTACCCTCCTTTGGGCTTGCTTTACAATGCTTGAGATAGAAAAGAAAGAGAGGATAGAGTTACCACTTTGAAAGGAGGTTCTTGAAGGTGTGTTGTGAATGAAAATAGGCAGCATGCACCCTTGACCTGGTGAGAACCTGCAAAAATCAGCAAGCTATTACACACTCAACAAAAGTTAAGAAGATTCCTGTTTTGCAACATAAACTTCCCACATATAAAAACCAGAATTATAGATGTATTTAATTGACTTATCTAATGAGTTAGCAACCAAACTCTGAATATGAATAGAAGCAGAAAGGTAAGATGAACAGCTTATGAAGTTCAGTGAGTGATGAGGGTAGATCCTTGCTTGAATCTATCCCAACAACCCTCTTCGAGATGACCTGCAAATCTTGAACAAAATGTGAGAAAGAGAATATAGAATGTATTGCATGCATCAACAACACAACATAGTTTATATTATGGACACATGCAAAACATATAGGCCAACCACAATCACTGTTGCTTAACCTAGCCAAGTAAACAAAATTTACCCAAGCATATATTCAATCTCCACAAAATAATCAAAACAATGACAATATCACCTCATAATAGCATAGGAAATCCAGACAAAGTCTTGAACTCCAGTGTTCCTCCAAAGCTCTTCTTTTATTACCAATGGAAGAGGTTGTAGCAACAAAGTTGCTCCAAGCTCTTCAAGAACAAGTGAACCAAAGCAAGATGACAATGAGAGAGAGAGAGAGAGATGGAAAGAAATTGGTAGCATAACAATACTTAGAGGAATGGTGACGAATGAGTGAGGGAGAGGTTTCTTTTATAGCATGAGAGGCCAAAGAGACCCCTCTTAGATCTTTGACAAATGTCAAAAATCCAACCAAGGAGAACTCAAGTCAAGGAAAGCGCATGATCTTTTAGGTTTTGCAGAGAATGGCAAATGGGATGAGTTGGAGGGTGAGTTGGATGCATGAGGGAGGTGCATTAGCCAAGGAGAGGCCCACGCTTTGCTTTGAAAGCAAGCTTCCCCTTTAATGTTTGATGTTTCCCTTTTTCACAGAGAGTGGGGGTGCAAGTCCCAAGGGAAAGTGTGAGGGTTGAGTGTGTATGATACACTCTTAAGGTGACGTGGAGAGTAGAGGAGGGGCACACCTCATGAGGAGGGGCCCATAACTCCGTTTTAGAAAGAGTTACTAACCACACGTGGGAGGGGGATGCATTCCCCAAGGGTGGCGCAAATCCCAAGGGAGAAATAAATGATAAGTGGTTAAAGAGGGTGTGTGTTGGTTAGGAATGGGTTGGGATAGGTTAGGATAGTCTCTCTTATCATTTGTCACCTTTACTTTACCTCAAATGCTCATTAATTACAAAATTGACATTTTTCCCATGTCTTGGATTAGCAATTAAAACTGCTTTTATTTGACTAAGACTCCTATGTGGACAAAATCCTAACAAAACTTGTCTGACTGAGTTAAAACTTGGTCCAAGGGTGTAGGGGGGCTCATTCCATTTTGTTTGAGCACAAATACCCCTATCAAAAGCCCAGGGACCCAATTTTTACATTATTTATCAAAAATTAATTAATTAATTAATTAATTAAATTTCCAGCCTTAGGAAATTTTAATTAATTAAAAAAAACCTATCTAGACTCGACGGAATTCTGCGAAACTTTTTGAGCTATCTTACATGGCCATTTACATCATTCCTAAACACTAGCTACCAGAGGGTGACTTCATTAGAACACCTTTCACCACTTTGGAGGATTTATTAATAGTGGGAGTGAAAAGCTCAAGGGAAATTAATAAGGCTGGTTAGGCCAAATTAATATCTTGAGGATAAAAAACACTAACTGAAAGGAACTCTCCTAATGAAGAAATCCTAAGGTAACTGACCTAACTATGATCCATGCAGACCTATTACATTATTAACCCACGTAGGGGTGCAGAAATTCCGCTTACAAAACTGTGCGCTGGAGCAAAAACTGCCCTGTAGAACCAAATAGTCTCCGACTTGTTTGCATCTGATGATGCATATCTTCATGGTACATGGAGTTGACCCCCTAGTTGAATAGGTGGTCAACACGCCTTGCTTCCTCCAACCTCCTCTGAAACTGAATAGAACTGATGTAGAATGGTGAGGGATGAATCTTTCACCTCTGTGACCAAGCTTGGACCAGGTTGGGTGGGATCTTTCACCACCGAGTTGATCTCTAGGGTTTGTTCAGTCAAAACCCTCAAAACCTCCAAGTGCATGGGCTCTCTAGCAAGAAGCCATACATCAAAATGATAAACAACATAATGAGAGAATAGAGGCCCCTATCTCTCTTTTATCCCCCCTGTTCACCTTTTCCCTCCAAGTGAATTTTACTTTATTTTTATTATTCTTTAATTAAATCACTTTATTAATTAATTGGCCTTTTTTTCCTCTAAAAAGTGATTTATTCGTCCCTATGGCTTCTCCGACCACTGAAAGTCACTTCTCATCATCTAATCCTATATAGTGCTCTTCCTCTCGATTCCGATGAGCTATTACACTAAGAGGTTTCTCCAAGTATTATGTCCAAAATGACCTTCTTAGTGAAATTAATTAAAATATGACCCATAATAACTCAAAATTACGGAAGTCGTCGGAATGCAACGAAACCAAAGCCAAGCTGTGTGGAATGGATCCTAATGATGAAATATGATGAATGATGCAAGTCGGGCACAATAAAATCCCTCAATAACTCCTGAACTCGTTGTCACCCCCATCTGGCTACTCTGGTAGGCATAACACTCTGAAATATAATAATGTCCAAAAATGGGAACATTACACACATGGCACCTTGGTTATCGTTTATGCCTTTTTAAAAAATGGCATAACTTTCACATCCGAGGTCTGTTTTTAGTGTCGTTTTTTTTGAAACAACCTATTTTTTCGAGAGCTTCCCATCTAAACAGTCAGCGTCAGCTTTTGAATCCATATTATTTACATATTTTAATATGGCTAATTCAAGTGATCTTTTGCTTACCAATACCAATTACTTCTCATGGAAATCCCATATGGAGGATGTATCGAGAAGTAAAGGATTGTATCAGATTACCTTGGGAAAAGAAAAGCCCCCATTGATGACGAAATAAAAGCCAAATGGGATAATAAAAATGATGAATGCCCATCTCTTCTGATATATGGTTTTGCCTTCAAGGAGTTGATGACCCAGATGAAACTTGGGAAAATCTAGAAGCCTTATTTGGTAAACACATTATGATTTGAGCCCACCAGATTGAAAGTTAGTTAATGACTTTAAGTCCCACTGATTTCCCTTTCATTGAAGATTATTTATCTAAGTTCAAAACACTTAGACTTTATTTAAAGACTAAAATATATTTGAAGGATGATCAATGCATATATGTTATTCTTGCTAATCTTGGTAGTGCATATTCTGTCTTTGTATCTACCTTTTATGCCACCAGAGAAACTCTAGGGGGTGCTTACGAAGCTCCCACTCTTGAGTGTTTTTTTGATTTTCCGATTAGAGAGCAAGATAAGCTCTTGCAACTTGGAGTGATCAACATTGTAGGTACATCTAACAAAGCCTTAGTGGCCCAACAGAAAGATAAAACCAAGCATTTGAAGAAGCAACATCCTTGCAACAACAAGCAAAACAAGGGTCCCAAATTCTCTCTGCAAGCTTCTACTCCCAATGGTGACAAAGGACCAAAATAAAAAAGTAAGAAGACTGACATGCATTGCAATTTTTGTGGGCAAGATGGTCATCTAGAGTCTAAATGTTTTAAAAAGATGGAAGCCTTAGAAACAACAATGAAGAAACACAACGTCAATCTTGATTCTTCTTCTCATGGGCATACACTTTCTACTTTTGGTTTTTCCTTCAATGCAACATCTTCTTCTTATTCTGATGAGTGGCTTATTGATTTTGGAGCATCTTATCATATGGCTAAGGATAAAGCCATTTTTTTTCCTCTTAATGAATGTAACACCAAACAAATATTTGTTGGTGATGATAGATCTCTTAGTGTTGTAGGGTTTGGAACAATTTAGGTAGATAATGTTCATTTCAATGATATATTATGTGTTCTAGTCTTTCTTGCAACCTTCGATTAGTAAATCAGATCATTCATTCAAGTGAAGGTAAAAAAACATGAAGCGTGAAGCATTCAAGCTTCCGGACATTCATAATTGCGAGTGCAACTTACTCTAGTTCTGACAAAATACTAGCATGTGGTTACTCTGATCTCGCTATTGCCATTTGTCAAGGTGAAGTAACTTTAAGAACATGGGCTATACCTTTGCCAATCACTGCTATACCTCTGAATTCATGCAACCACCATATCATTGGCAATTTGTGAGGTTGAACTCTACCCTGAACTAGTTGGAACTCTTCATGAGTCCACCATTTTTTGTCCTTGCTATGTGAGTATTGTGCAAGTTGAATTTGATCATTGTATGGGTGATTGAATGGTGAATTATGCTTATTTTTCCTCACGCGATATGGATATAAAATTCCAATTGTTGAGATAGTTGAATGTTCTTTGTTCGTGGAGATGATCCAATTTACTTCACTAATCATTCCCCTGACCTAATTCTTATCTATGTGCTTACCCAGGGTACTATGATCTCCCTAAGCTCATTGTAAACATCTTAATTCTTGCACTTGGAGACTGTAAGTTCCCTTAGGCTCATTTACTTCTCAGTTGTATTTTCATACAAAGCGTGGATTCAAAGGTTATATACCAATTGTAACCACATACCAATCGCAATTGAAGAATCTTTCATAAGAAAAGTCTTTATCATAGTCTAGTAGGCACTCTATGAAGTATGTAATTTGAGTATATACTTGAATGATTTGGTAGTACCCTATGTGACCCGAAAAGGATTTACTGTATTATTGTCTAGATGCGATAAATCCATAATAACTTTGACTGTTGCAGGATCAACCCACAAGCCTTCCTTGCTAATAACATAGAAATGTAAGACTACAGGTGGAGTCATCAGTTTTAATGGGTTAAAGGGAGCCCAACTTTATCTCCATCTTTCCAACATAGGCCACAAGTAATGGAAGTGATCTTTCAACAAACTACAACACCCTCTCATCTAATCTGGGCACATTTACAGTGGATTCAGGAAGGGGATGAGGCTTCTAAGTTCTATTTTGATTCCCTAAAGAAAAATAATGCTTTGAAAATATTCTCTGGTCTTTGGCGTTCAAATGGTTCTTTGGAGGATGATTTTTCTGAGATTAAAAAAATGTCCTAGTCAACTTTCAAAGTATCTTTTCTCTTTCCGCTTTGTTAGTTTGAATCATGCAGGATAGACAACAATACTATAAAGTAATCCCACCGAAGGTTTCTTCCTTGGATAGGGACAACTAAAACAATGATATCTTGAAGCACAAACTTCTTTTTGTTGTAAATTCCATGAAGAATGGTAAATTTCCCGGGCTTGGTGGCCTTCCATGTGAAATTAAAAAAATGTAGGAGACTATGGGTGAGGATTTATTTTAGATGGCAAGAGAAATAATTTCTTTTTGTCACCTAATAGAGTTTTTAAATTAGCGACTGATTAAGCTTATTTCAAAGAGCTCAATTAGGAATACTATTAGGGGCTGGAGGTCAATTACTCTTCTAAATGTTTCCTACAAAGTTCTTGCCAAAGTTGTAGCTCTCGCATTTGGAAAATCACCTCTCAGGTGGTTAGATAGGAGCAAATTGGGTTTGTCTAGGGGAGGCTTATTCTAGATACTGTGATCTTACTATGGGAGGTCATGGGATGGGCCAGGGGGTCTCAACAACACTTGCTCTTACTCAAAATTGATTTTGAGAGAGCATATGACAGAATTGATTGGTTAATTATTACAGAAATGCTTCTCTACCTTGGTTTCAGATCCAAAAATGTGTCCATAGTGAATACCCTCTTTTCATAGGCTTTCGTGTTTGTATCAGTGAATGGCTTCTTCTCTAACAAGCTTTTATTGCATCACTCTATTATATAGGGATGCCCCTTAATCACCTACTTTTATGTGCTTGTTGCTTTTGCCCTAGGCTACCTATTGGGTGTTGCTAGAATTTAGGGGCAGATTAGAGGAATCTATCTTCTTGGATGGTTCGAGATGGTGAACAATCATTTTGTAGATGATTTTATGAGATCGGTACAAGTTGACAAGACCTTAGTTAGTTCGGTTAGAGAATGCCTTGATGTATTTTGTGCTACATCTAGGGCAGTTGTGAGTGATAAAAAAAATGAACTTTTGGCTGCTGGGTTTGAATGACCCCTTGGATTCGATCCCATCTGGTTGGAACTTTACCCAGATTAGGGTGATTGTCCATTATTTAGGGATCCCTTTTGGTAAAGTCTTTCTTTGGCTGCTATGTGGGATTGGTGCTTGCAAAAGTTGTAGATGAAGCTACATTACTGGCAATTTAAGGACCTTCCTTAGGCAAAGTTGTCAATGTTCTCGCACGGTTTGTAGGAGGGGTTTAGATAGCTTGAGTCAAGGCTTTGAAACCGGCGTAACAAGAGCTTCCCCACCCACTGTCACCTCG
>JASDQU011505829.1:0-22996 GCA_032191745.1 Picea mariana | reverse complement strand
ATAGGTTTAATATGCATGGAAGTAAACTGGTCAAGGTTCCTATAGGTATAGGTGTACATTTATCTATAGATCAATGTCCCAAGACACAGGAAGAAGAAGAGGACATGTCCCATGTTCCATATGCCAGTGCAGTTGGCAGTTTGATGTATGCAATGGTTTGTACTAGACCAAACATTGCACATGCAGTGGGAGTTTTGAGCAGGTATATGTCAAAACCAGGGAAGGAGCATTGGACAACAGTAAAGAGGGTCTTCAAGTATCTTCGTGGCACCGCCAATTATGGATTGTGCTACCAAGGAAGACCGGGAGTGGACAGAGTGGTGGACATACATGGCTTTGTTGATGCAGACTAGGCTAGAGATTTGGATCACAGAAGATCTACAAGTGGGTATGTGTTTAACCTATTTGGAGGAGCAATCAGTTGGATGAACAAAAGACAGGCTGTAGTGGCACTCTCAACTACAGAAGCTGAATACATGGCAGCCACTCATGCAAGCAAGGAAGTAGTATGGTTACAAAGATTGTGTTGATGTATTGGGTTGGTACAACAAGAAGTGAGATTAGACCGTGACAGTCAGAGTGCAATATTCTTGGCAAGGAACCCAGCTTATCATTCGAAGACAAAGCATATTGATGTTCAGTATCACTTTGTGAGAGACATGGTTGAGGAAAAGAAGGTGTTGCTGGAAAAGGTTGACACTTTGAAGAATGTTGTAGATTCATTAACAAAGTCTGTGAGCACAAATTTTTTTTCCTAGTGTAGAGTAACAATGGGCATTGCTGCCCTGAATTGTTGACTATATAATCCCCTGGACCCCTGGATGCAAAGAAAACAACAAGTGGGAGAATGTTGGGTATGTGTTATATTATTTGCATGTGTGTGTGTGTGGGTGTGTTAGATACGACAACTGCGTCTGACGATCTTGGACGCTTTCCTAGAAGGGTCCCAGGGGGGGGAAGGTATGCCCCCCCCTGGTTACGCGCAGCGCCCCGAAAATTTTTTTTGGGCGGTTTTTTGCTATTTTTAGCGGATTTTGCTATTTTTAGTGGATTTTGATATTTTAGCAGATTTGTAAATTAATCCCGAATTAATGGATTAGGGTTTTGGTATCTATGGAATACCCAAAAACATTGTATATATTGTATGATTAATGGTGAAATTCGAGATATAATGAAAATAAGAAAGGTTTTCCCGGTTGAGGGTTTCTGGTAAAAATATCTGTGTACTCTGTGTATGAGCCATTGATTAATTTCTGTATTGCTTAAGAATCTATATGCATTGCTTTACTTCACAAGTTTAAAAATTACATTTCTCACCTTTTAAACCCTTCGTTGTAGTTGGTCCAACTAGATCAATATGCATAATTTCTAGTGGTCTTGTCATTGAATATTCTTTTGATTTAAACCTGGTCTTTGTTTGCTTTCATTGTTGACATTGGTTGCATAAAGTGTTGGTTGGTTTCGTAATATAGGGCATTTCTCTAACTACTTCCTTTTTTCTGAGTTTGAAAATGTTATCAAAGTGTATGTGACCCATTCTTTTGTGCTATAGCCAACTTTCATCTTCCTTTCCTAGACAACACTTTTCATTTCCAATTTCACTTAGTACATATATGTTGCTTGAAGTTCTTGCAGCTGTTGCAATCAATTTTCCTGAACCTTCTTTTCTTATCTCACACTTTTGTGAATTGAAAGTAAATTTATGACCTTGGTCACAAGTTTGACTCACACTTAAAATATTGTCTTTCATATCTTCTACTAATAGAACATTTTCTACCTTGGTATTCTTGTTTCCAATTTTGATTGTGCCTTTTCCAATGATTTTAGTTGAACCATCATTTCTGAAGGAGATTGATCCATCTCTTTCCTTTATTAATGTAAGAAACTTGTCTTTATCACTTGTCATGTGTTTTGAACAACCACTATCAACATACCAACCACGTTTCTTCTCCTTAGCTTGTAGAGCGAGTGTGCATTCTTCATAGCTATACTAATTCTTCTTTCTTANATGTGTCCAAAGTTTTTACACTTATAGCATTCCACTTCAGTTCTCAATGATTCAAACCTATTGTAACTTATTATTTGTGTTTCACTAGGCCTTCTTGGATAACCCTTTTCTGTATAACTTTCAAGGTTGTTTATGTTCCTAATGTTAGCTCTGCAATTCATAGCTTTATGCCCAAAATTATTACATGCATAACATAAACCAAAAAATATAGTTTGATACCTGGGAGCTGAAGATATTCTGAAAGGAGTTTCTCTTATGAATCCTTCTTCTTCATGAGGCCTATCTATCGGTTGTTGATTCTGAAATATGAATCTTCTCGATGGAGGAGTGTCCCTATAATCTTCCTTGTAGATCTTCCTATCCCCTTACATTGTTTTTGCATATATTTTTTGGATATGTTTATTGTTCTGTTGTTTTGGAGCTTGGTCCCTTTTCTGTCTAATTGTATTAAAGTCCGGACTTGTCATGATAAAGTTTTTGATTGTTGATAATGTCATACAAAACTTTTGAGTTGTTCTGCATACTTTTCTTTTGAAGATCCTTTCTTAATGTGACAATCTCTGCTTCTAATTTTTCAATGATCCTATATCTTTCCTCTAGATGTTCTTTGAGTGCTTCTTCAATTCTTTTATCTTCTTCTATTTGAACCTTCAAATTTGTGATCATTTGTTCTAGTTATCAAGTGTCTTCTTTCTTGTCAAGTTCCGCTTGTAGCTTCTTGTTTTTCCTCTTTTCTCTTCTTATAACTTCTATGGCACACACAAATTCTTCTCGGTAGTCAACTTTTGCCTCTTCATATTCTTGTTCAGCCTATTCATATTCTTCATCGGTGTCTTCTTTGTCAGAGTCTTCTACAACCATGAATATAACTCTTTCTGTCTCACTATCACACTGTCACTGACTTCATCTTCATCTGATGATGAGATGTCTTCTTTGGTGCATCTGTTTTTTCTTGAAAACTTTCTTTGTGGTTCCTTTGCCTTTATATGTTTGTTTGTTATTTGAGTAATCTTCATCATTCCTCTTATTTTTCTTATGAGAAAATTTGTTAGAAAAATGACCAATACCATCACAATTAAAGAAAATCAAAGGAAACTTACCTCTATATCTGCGGTTGGTTCCCTTGTTCAATCTTCTGACAAATTTTTCCACTTCTTCATCATCTTCTGAGATGTCACTGCTATTGCTATGTTTTTTTTTCCTTTTTCTTTCCCTTTTGCTTTGACCTTTTGGATGCTTCGAAAGTTGCTTCTTTTATATCTGAATTTTCCTGTTTAGTTCTCATTTCATATGCTGTGAAGATTCCATGTAGTTCGTCCATGCTTATTGATTCTAGATATGATCTTTATTCTAGTGTTGATATCTTAGGGTCAAATCTCATAGGAAGAGATCTTAATACCTTTTGAACAATTACAGATTCTTTGATTTCTTCTCCCAATCCTATGATTTCATTTATTGTTTCATCGAATCATAAGAAATAAGCTGCAATATTCTCTTTAGTTGTTCGAACTGACCTTTGTAAGTTTGAAGCTTTGTTTCTTTGACTTTTGAATCTCATTGATAAATATTTTGAATTTTGTCCCGAATCTCTTTAGTGGATTTACAATGTATAAATTTGATGAATACCGATTCACAAAGACCATTCAGAAGTGCATGTGTGGCTTTGGAATTGTTTTGATCGATTTTTATTTCTCTTTCATTTGTCAGTGGAACTGTTGGTTCTTTGTATTCATCTACAACTGATTGCAAAATTTCAAATCTCTGTGCCTATATATATGTTTTCATCCTTCTACTCCAAAATGCATACTTATGTCCATCAAACTGTGGTATTCCATTTTTATACATGTTGTTGCTCTCCATGATCTACCTTTCAGTGGTTAAACTGATTTTTGAAGGAACCTGCTCTGATACCAATTGTTGGATTACTGAGAGGGGGGGTGAATCAGTAATAAAGAAATTTAATCCCTTTTCACCATAAAATGCAAGTGTTATATCAATGTAGAATTATCATCCAATAATTTCAGAGTAAATAAAAAATGAACAAATGAGCAATCATACACATACACAGTACACCGTTGTTTTTACGTGGAAACCCAAAGTTGGAGAAAACCACATAATACTTTTTTTATATGTCTTGAAGAATTACATTAATTAGAAGCACCAACTTCCTTTGTTTTCCAGCTACAACTGGAAGGAGGCTCCAACCCCCTAGTTTCTCATGCTACAACCTGAGGGAAGATCCAACTCCCCAATTCTCTGGCTACAAGCAGAAGGAGGCCACAACCCCCTATGTTCTTTGGCTACAACCACCTATCCTTGCCCCATCCAACTACACGGACGTAGAAGTAGAATGATGGAACCACTCTCACACTTTCACTATGATATATACCACTGTAACAACCTATACCAATAAACCTGTAATCAACATGTACTATAAACAAGTGCATCAACCATGCATCAACCTGTACCATACAACCTATAATCAGCTTGTACCATAAACAAGTGCATCAACCATGCACCAACCTATTCCTCAAAATGTACCATCAATGAGTGCATCAACCATGCACCAAATATGTACCAAACATGCATCAATTACATATAAAATATGAATCATCAATATGTACCAACATCATCAACTATACACCTCATGTATGTGCCAACTCATGAACTACTTGTCTCAACCATGTACCCAACAAGTACCTCAACCAAAATCCCTCATCAATTTCATCATCCAAATATGATTTGTAACTCTGTAATAGACTTGGTGTATATGATCACATACATGCAAACCTTCCTTATTTTTAACAACAAGAGACTCGCATTTTCATCAAACTTTACTTTAGTCTCACATGACTAATTTTGGATTAGTCAAAAACCCTAACTTGCAATAATCATAAATATGTACCTATAATGAATAAAGATCTGAAAAATGGTACACATTGTTCTTCGGTTTCTTTTATGCAATTCCTCCATATTTCACTACTTGGAACCTCTCATAAAAGGAGTTAAAGAAAAAATGGCATACCTTATTGAATATTTATTGTATGGATATGAAAATTGTACAAAGAATACTGCATACTGTAATCTAACAAATACATTTGGTCTTACGGAATTTGGATCTTTTATGAATAAGTCATGACCTTTTTACCCGAAACACATGTTTTAGACTAGTTTCAGGACTAGCCACAAACCCTATTTTCCATGGCGTGTAACTCCAAAAATAAAACAAACCACGAGATGAAATTTGTATCACAGCTACTTGGATATACTTCCTTAATGGCCTCCCAATTTCATGGTCTGAAAAATTCTAGAAAAAATATTATTTCAAAAATGGTGATATGACCTGTAAATAACATACCTTAGAAAGAAACATCAAAATAATTTATACTCCCTTGAATTTCGACCTTCTTTACTTCACCTTCCCTCTGAAATTTGGCCTAGAAATCCTTTGGTTACCTTAGTCACCTATATATATTGAATATTATCAAGTGTGATTAAAATGAAAGAGCCTTGCCTCTTATTTATAATCTCATGTAGCTTCCTCAATGGGTTACCCTTTAACCATATTAACCCACTTTCCTTATTTTAGGGTTAACCCACTTCTAACCACTTGTTGACTTATTAATTTCTCCATTAGCTTTATTATTTAAATAATTTATTTTGTATTTACTTTGACTTATAGTACACTCATCACTTCACTTTATTATTTACCTTCTAAAATATCTTAAACCACTTTGACTACTTTGACCTTTTGGGGCTTCTATATGACTCATGAGGGTTATCCAACTTCACATGGCCATAACTCTCTAACCGTGAGTTATGTGACATTCCACATACCACTAAAAATGGCATGACATGTACTATCCATCTAGAATATTCTTACGTGCAAATATATCAAATCTCATACCATTATCCATTAAAAAAACTTGGGTCCATTACCAAAACCTTTTTTCTACCGAAATTTTCTACCAGACTTTCTTCAAGGGTTGACATCAATGAAAACCAACCCAAATAATGAATAGATGATTCTAGCTGAATAATTTGGTTTTTTGCAACAAGTTATCCATATATGCTTTGAGATGTAGAAATATGATTTTGTAATATGTTTGATGTATATTTGATAATTCAAGTACAATACTAATTGTATCGTGATCAGACTAGTATGTGTCTAAGATAAAGAGGTTGTATTATGAAATGAGAACATTTGACCATACATGGTCAATAAGTGCGTTTTGTACATGGTTTATCTTATCCAAAAGAAAGAAGAGACTGTAATTGCACATGTAGTTTTCCAATTCTTTTTTTCTAGCATTATTTTTTAGCATGTCAATATTGAAGTCTCCTAGAATGATAATGGTTTCGTTCAGATGTACATGTCATAATGCATTTGAAAAACCATTCAGTATGTTGGGCAATGTTGTATGCAGGGCAACATAGAGATTCAATATTACAATTTCTTATTCATAAAAGATTAATTTTTCTAGCACCATCTCAACATTGTTTTCTTCGAAATGCATATGCTCCAAAATTGTTACAAGATTTTTCACTAATATCATCACTCCATGTGTAATATAACTTGATATGCAAGTGTGATTTGGAAATTGCTTGTTTTGCATGAATAATGTCATGTATGTTTCCTGCAAGCATAGAATATCGGATTGCATTGTGTCATAGTCATTGAATATATGATCCATATGTGCATGTAGGTTGCACGTGTTAAGTGAGAGAATTGATGCAGATGAGTTTGTTTGTATGGACTGGTAATCATATTGTAGATGCCATTTTGCACTAGTCCTAGGGCGTTGCATCTCAATATCAAATTTATACTTGACCTTGAAGTTATCTTTTTTAAGAGCGCTTAGAAAATACAAGGAGTCTATACTTATGACATGAGACAACGCTGTGTATACAAGTCCATGTATTCGAATTCAAGCAGGGTCGAACGCAACACTATCAAGTGTTATCCCTTGTGATCTATGGACTGTACGTGCACATGAAATTTTAATTGGAAATTGTTTTTGAATCTTTAGTTGACTTGTCTTTTCCGATGTTGATATTGGTTTTGATATTCGTAAGGTAGGTGTCCAATCACATGCAGTGTTTGAATTATATAGATAAGCTAACTTGTTTCCTTGTCGGTGGTCAATATGCGGCTCATGGAAATTAATCTAGAGGACATCAACTTTTTTTTTTGGGTATAATCTTTGAGTATTCCATCTGCACCATTCACCAAGCCACCCTATGAATCATAGTTGCAGGCATATATTTCAACTAGCATGTCTAATTTCAGGACAAGTTGCAAAGGCAAAGTGGTTGTATGTTGATGACATGGTACATTTCCATGGTTATCTTCTTCAAGGTCAATTGAATTGATGATGATATCATCGCCAGGCATGAGCTATAGCATGTACCTATTCTGCATTGCAACATCATTATTCATGTAGAACACGTAAGGGAAGGTTGGGTCTATTGGTGCAGGTCGCATGCACCGTGAATTGATATATGTTAATTCATCACATGTTTGGCATTTTGTTCCCATTCTATTCAGAATTGCAATAAATGTTTCATTTTTCTCGCACATTGTAGTATGTAATTCAAAGCATTTTATATTGTCTTTCCATAAGTCATGTGTCACTGTTTTCATATTGACCGTAGGTTGTTCAAATATCAAAGAATCTTGGATGGGTTGCGCCTGGTAAATATCCCCACATAATATCATGTCAATGTCCCCAAAGTATTTGGTGTGCACATGTTTTATGTTTCTCAGTCGATTGTCAATGGAATATAAGAAGCGACTTCCAATCAAAGATGCCTCAACTATGAAGACAAGTTGTAGTTCGTCATAAATCTTAGACAAGGTATCTAACATTTCCTTGTTGAGTGGAAGAAAATGTGACTTGTTAAAAGGCATTAAAAATGCAGAGTGGACTCTTGTTCCACTTGCATTATATGCAACTTTTCCTTTGTATGCAACTATTAGTCCCTTTGGTTTCATAGGGTCAATCAAATTGTTTGAATCATAGATTCGTATAAGAATTTGTAATAATGTTTTAGTTGTGAATGTATTTCCTATTCATGTTCCGCCTGTAAGGAACAAGTGCACATGAGTGTGCATGTTTAAGCATTTTTTAATTGCAATGTCCTTTGGGATTGCTTCTTGTTCTTGATTCAATAGTCGTCTAAATTTGAAGTATTCGTTATTTTCAATAAAGAAATGATGTTTTTTTACTTGAAAGACAAGATTGATACGCTTTTCAATGGCGTCTGCTCAAGGACAAGGAAAATCTGTTTGCAAGTCATAGGACTCACAGAGAGTTCTAGTTTTTTTTATGGTTTGTCAATGTCTCATCAACATTGTCAAGGTTTTCTAGTTCATGAACTGCACTTTCCAAATCACCCCATGTTGGATTAACATTGTATGTAAATCTAGATTCATTGGTTTGTACTGTAGTCTCATAATAAATATATACAACTTCCGATGTAGGGAAGTTACATTTTAATGTATTTTCATTTTGATCAAATGGAATGTACAAAAATAGTTTTTCTCTGCAATAGTTTTCATAGTCAGTGTGTTTGTTGTATTTGACAAAGCGTATTACATTTGATTTTTTTCTTTTTGATATGGGTGTACCATTTTTTTTGTAATGTGATACAAACTCTACTAAGAATATATGCTTAATAGGAGATGGACGCTGGAGATAATAATAAATAATAGAGTGACATATCACATCCTATGAATTATCAAGATCTTTTTCTAGCAAAGACGGTGGTTTAAACACAAATGTGTGTTTCTCAAGTGGAGATGTGTTTATGAAGACACATTTTCTTGAACTACAATTTAGAGGCAGGGAAAGTGCAATGTGTACTGCTTGTTGAGTACACATTTGTTGAAGATTAAGTAATGTATTTCCAAGTGTATGTATCATTTGCATAGCATCAATACGACTTTTTTCATGTTCTTTGCGTATTCTTTTGAATGCATTTGTCATAGATTTGTCAACCTTTGTCATGATAACATTGTCCTCTAAACTAATTGGTTCTATGATTCTTGTTGCTCTCATTGGCGGCATAGGGAAGTTGTGTCTGCAATGCGAATTTCTTCATTTTTTACAGCTTCTTGTATGATAATGTCTATGAACTTTGGCAAGTTATGGATCCAAATGATCTGTGTTGCATGTTATGTATTTGTCCAGAAACTGCTCAATCTATGAGTTGTTTTCATTTCCATAGACCGATGCACCCTCTATCCATAACAATGTGTGGTCATGTTCACTCCCTCTATTCTAGAATTCAGTCACAAAATAGTAGTCCGATATTTTTCTAAAGAAAATTTCATCATGACATATCAATTGCCTCAAAGAATTTATTTTATGTCTATAGTAACGAGTACATGTCACTGGGTATTTTCTTATGAGGTAGTCAATGTCATCATTTTCCAATGTATTAGTTTGTTTTTTTCTTTTCCTATTCCTATACAATGTAGACATAGTAGCCACCAACGTATCCCAGTGATGCTCTGCACTTGTAAATGTGATGAAAAAAGTTGGGGATCCCAATTGTCGGATAATTGCAAATATAGTTTTCTTGTTTTGTTGCAATTAGTCAGGAGAGATGTGAATGGTTTTGAAATCTATGTATCCAATATCAGATTTTAGGATTTTTTCTAGCTTTTCTTTGTACTTGACATCTCTGGCCAATTAATTTCTTCCTTGTAGTTGGCCTTTTCTTATTCACACCCACATGCAAGAGAGCACTTGCTCAATTATTATGCGAATTATTTTGAAAAACAAAATTGTTATGTGATAGGAGAAGTCATCGCTTGAATGTAGCACTTCTCATCAAACTATTTTTTGGTAGATGAATCATTCTGTGATGTCATTGGGACGTGGATCTCCATAGAACAGTGTTGGGAATTTCATTTCCTCAGCAAATTTGTCCTTGAATATTCCAACTGGATGTTTCCCTTCAATAGGTGAAATTTCGACAATATTGTCTTGCAAGTCATGAATGCATTGTGAGTCACTGAATCCATGTATCAATGTTTGAGTAGGTATTTCATTCTCTGATTCATCGCTTGTATCAAATTTACTAGTAGTGTCAAACTTTTCTGCCGAGTTGCCACTCGAAACTAGGTTAACTTATGGTTTCCACTCGAAACTAGTTTCACTTGTTGACATGCCATGTTGAAGGTGGAATCAACATTTTTTATGATCATTTCCTCTTTTCCATATCGATGGTGCAAACACTGATGTTATTTGTCACTGAACATGTGATGTTTGTGTTCAACAGAAAGTGAAAACATGTGACCATGTTGTGCACGCACAATTTTTTTTAGGTTGTGATATGTGAGTTTATGTTTCTTGGTTAAGCTCCCTTTCACCTCATTATGATCAGTTGTAAAAATTATAGGTATAGAAGGAAGTGTACTAGTGTATTTATTTCTTTCACGTATGGCCTTTTTAAATTTGTGATAAGTCAGTCTACATTTTTTGTTTAATCTCTATATGACCTGATGATAAGTGGGATGAGTTTCATCCTGACTAAAAAATATGTGACACTTATGCAGATTCGATGTAGGTAGGGTGGCATGGACAATGGAGATTGAACTGGAAGTATTTCTTATCAAAGGTTGATAATGTATGTGTGGCGTATCTATTTTCAACGATATGATGTCAATTGTTCGATCGTAGTTTGAATCAAGACAATAGGAATGGACAATACCATCTCACAAGGTTGACCAAACCTGGATATTTTCTATGAATATGATAGATATCCATTGTAAACAGAATGTTCCACCCTCTACATTTCCTTTCTCATATGGGATTTCCATGTTTACAAGGTATTGTTGCCAACTTCCAATTATCAACATACTTTCTACTCGATATGGTAAAAGGTGTTGATGCAAGCAATTAAACTCCTGTTGATTGCCACCTATAATTGCATTGCACAAGGATTGCATAGTGTAAAGGCATAGTGAGTGGACATCAAAATCCGTTGCTATCAAATAGAAAATTGCATTGAACAAACTATCTCCACAAGTAGATGTAATAGTTGTTTCTATGTGCAATCCATGGGAGTGTATATGATGCATAATTCGTTTACAATGCGATTGAAGGTATTTGCGGGTGAGAGACAAGTAAATATCAGGTCCTCCAATATTGAATATTGATGCCAACCGCACTCCACGAGCACGATTGCTCCCTCAGAACCTCCTCCTTCAATGGCCCGAAGAGCTCCAAGACTCTTCTATTTACCGATCGAGAAATCTGCACCCACAATTCTTTCCACATGACCCTCCTTCCTTGATTTATCAGAGGATCGGAACTTCATCGTTCGCGAATTCACTATCTATCCTTTGGGCTCTCGAATCCATGAGACCCAATACACCAGTCAACGCTGACTTTTCCTCAGCTGTCGGGACTTCGCTCTATCGCGTCTTCGTCGCTCGTGACACTGAGAAATCGGGGTCCCAACCTCCAATATCCGATGCGTCGAGGTGCCAACAACTCGCGATCTTGCTCCCTCGCGACTTCGTCACCCGCGTGGCCAAATGAATCCTACCTCGACTCCCAAGGCCCGAGACACCGATACTCGAAATATCGCTACCTCGCGACTTCGCTTCTCACGAGGCCAAATAGTTTTCCTGTCGACTCCCGATACCCGAGACGTCGAACCTCCGAGGGTGTATGCCACCTGTCTTCCACTACTCCTACGGTCCCACACAGCTTACGTCACCATCAAGATATCGCACCTCGCGACTTCGCGACTCCCGCTGTCAACTCTCTAACACTCTCCTCATGAGACCCGATAAGCGATCTCGTGAATGATACAACACCTAGCCGACTTGTATCGATGCTCTGCTCCTCCTGAGATTAAAACCTTCAGACATCTGTGCCAAAAATCCCCTTGTGCCTCTATCTGATCCAACAGTCCACGGAACTTCGTGAAATCTCCCTGAAGAATTTCGACCGTCCGTTCTTCCTCATACGATTCCACGAAAGGAAGAAATGTCTCTCCACAAGAATCATTGTCTGCTCGTCAACTTGTGATGCTTCCTTGAACCTTCTACAGCAGCTTCCCTTGTGCTTATCCTCCGATGAATTCGAAGGCCTACTCCTTCCTGAACTTTTCCAAGACTTCAATCTTCTTGGAAATATCTTGCACGCACCCCTTGCGACAAATATTCAACTTTCTCTAAGTGTTGAAGCCTTTCGATCCTGCACACTCTTGCACCAACAACCTTTCAGTAATTTGCTCAGAATCGCAACTCTGGGACTTCACTCGATCTGCACACTCCTTGCATGGTTCCGGTGCCAAATCTACACTTCTGGGAACTTAGAACAAAATTTATCTCTATTTGAACCCTTCAGTCAACGCACTCCTTGCGGACGATTCAACTGCACTCCTTGCAGGAATTATCTGGTTCAATATAGAGAAACAATTGAAACTAATTCCTTATCCCCTTTAGACTTCAATTCAACCATGAAATCACATACACAGCATATAAAAGCAAATGTATGACAGGAAGCGAACATTCATGAGCATAATATCAACACACAGAGAATAGACACATAACCATGAAATTGAATCAAAGCTTTATTCTATTAATTCAATATCTGTACATGGATGTTCTATACGCAGCTTTCTGCTTGCTCTCTTCTCTTCTTGCTCCTGAATGAATAATGTTACCATGTACAAAGGAGGGTGTCTATATCTGTTTTCCCTCTCGAACTCTAAACTATCAAATCTGCAATTAAATTCCTATCTACCAGCATTAACTAAAATAAATGCCTCATCTACCTAAGGACGAGAGCTTATCTGCTCAAGGTCCATTACAATACAAGTGCGTCGTCTCTTAAATGAATCATTTAAGATCACACAACAATTTCAAAGTATTTTCAAAATGTGCGTTGGCTTATCCAGCTGTCTTTCGCTCGTTGCGCTGGCTTGCTTGATGTGTTGTCGATGCTCCTGCATCATACTCCTCGGCTTGAAAAATTTCATGGGCTCCTGTCCATGAGCTCCTGCACTGTCTGTCCATGCTTTTGAATCTCTGCTTTAGTCTCCTAGCTAGCATCTTCCACTGGGTGGTTCTTCCATTTGAACAGATATTCTAAATATTCTTTCCTTCGGGTCTTCTTACCCACTCACTTGTCCAGTATGCATTCCATTTGTGGCTTTTTTGAAATCGGCATCTGCTTTTTCCACTGGATCACTGGTTCCTCGGTTGCAGTCTCTACTTCTCCAGCCCTATATAGGTATAAATCCAAAACATTAAATATCGGAGATATTCCGATGCCATCCAACAACTCAATCTCATAAGTGTTCTGTCCGAATTTCTTCAGGACTCTGCAAGGCCCAATTTTCTTCATTTTCAACTTATTATATGTTCGCCTTGGGAACCTTTCCTTCCTTAGGTGTGCCAGAACCAAGTCACCAACTTCGAACTGAGGCTGTCTCTAATGCTAATCTGCTCTGTGTTTGTACTCCTGATTTGAATCTTGCAGTCGCTGCTTCACCTTGTTGTGAAGTTCCTTCATCGCCTCAGCGAATTCTTCTGCACTAGCACTGCTAGTAGAAATCTGTTCTGAATCTCGCAGTTCAAAAACTCCTCTCAGTTGCATCCCATATACAACCTGAAATGGACTTTTTCCTGTACTCCGATTCACTGAATCGTTGTATGCGAACTCTGCCTGTGGCAATACGTTGTCCCAGCTGCTATGGTGCTCTGTCACCAGGCTTCTCAGCAAGTCCCCCAGACTTCTGTCCACCACCTCTGTTTGCCCATCCGTTTGCAGATGATAAGCTGAACTAAATGCCAAGTTAGTTCCTAGCTTCTTCCATAGCGTCCTCCAAAAATGACCTATGAATTTCGTATCCCTATCCGAGACTATGCTTCTCGACAATCCATGAAGTCTAACGATCTCTTTGAAAAACAAGTTGGCGATGTGGGTCGCATCGCTGGTCTTCTGGCATGGGATGAAATGTGCCATCTTAGAAAACCTGTCTACCACCACAAAGATGGAATCTACTCCTCTCTGCATCCTCGACAAACCCAATACAAAATCCATGCTGATCGCTTCCCATGGTTTCTCTGGTATGGGCAATGGCTGATAAAGACCTACATTTTGTTTCCTCCCCTTCGAATGTTGACAAATTCAACACCTGTCAACAAATCTCTTGACATCTGCTCACATGCCTGGCCAAAAATACTATTTGCTCAACTTCGCGAATGTTTTGTCGTGACCAAAGTGTCCTGCCAATCCACCACTGTGCTTCTCCTTCACCAAGTTCTCCCTCATGGAGCAATTTGGAATACACAGTTGATTGCTTCTGAACAACAATCCTTCTTGGATCATATAATCTATCCATGGGCTTCTGTCTCTGAGAATTGGATTCTTAGCTGCTTCATATGCTTCTCCAAAATCTGCATCTCCTGCATACATATCCCTTAGATTTTCAAAACCCAATGTTTTGACTCAAAACTCCTGCAGCAACAAACATTTTCTGCTCAAAGCATCAGCCACTTTGTTAGCAGTTCCTGAAATGTGTTTGATCACAAACATGAAGTTCTGCATATACTCTACCCATTTTGCATGCTTATGATTCAACTTCTCCTGTTGACTCACAAACTGCAACGCATGATTATCACTGTACAATACAAATTCTTTCGGGATTAAGTAATGCCTCCATTTTTTCAATGCCTGTATGATGGCATAAAACTCTTTGTCGTACGTGGAGTATTTCAGTTTTGCTTCATCCAGCTTCTCGCTGAAATATGCAACCGGTCTTTCTTCCTGACTCAGGACCACTCCTATGGCATATCCGCTTGCATCACATTTCACCTGAAATGTCTTCTTGAAGTCCGGCAACACCATCACTGGTCGTTTCGTTATCTTCCGCTTCAACAGGTTGAAGCTCTTCTCAGCCTCTGCTGTCCAATGAAAAGACTTATGTCGCTTCTTCACGGTGTCCATCATCGCTGTGCTAATTCCACTGAAATTCCTGATGAACTTTTGGTAGAAACTAGCCAAACCATGGAAACTTCTCACCTCGAAAATATTTCTCGGTGATGGCCAATTCTTGATCACTTCCACTTTTTCAGGATCCATCTTCAACTCATTCGCCGATATGACAAAACCCAAATAAATGAGCTCTATCTTCATAAATGAGGACTTCTTCATGTTAATCAACAACTTCTCCTGCTGTAATCTTCTCATCACAATGGCCAAATGTTTCAAATGCTCAGCCTTCATCTTACTGAAGATCAATATATCATCCAGATATATGACTACAAATTTCCCAATGAATTCCCTCAGGACTTCATTCATCAGTCTCATGAATGTGTTTGGCGCGTTTGTCAAACCAAATGACATGACCAGCCATTCGTACAAACCCTTGTTTGTCTTGAATGCTGTCTTCCATTCATCACCTTCCCTCATGTGAATCTGGTGATATCCGCTCTTTAGATCAATCTTTGAAAAATAATTTGCCCCACTCAGGCAATCCATCAGATCATCCATTCTCGGCAGTGGAAATCTGTACCTGATGGTAATTTTATTGATCGCTCTTGAGTCAGTACACATTCTCCAACCTCCATCTTTCTTTGGACTAAGCACTGTTGGAACGACACACGGATTCAAGCTTTCTCTAACTAATCCTTTGTCCAACAAATCCTGTACCTGATTCTTGACCTCCTCATTTTCTTGCGGCGTCAGTCTGTACGCAACTTTATTTGGCAAACTAACCCCTGGTATGAGATCAATGTGATGACTCACACTCCTCATTGGTGGCAACGAACGAGGTAATTCGTCCACTATGATGTCAGCGAACTCTTCCAGCAGTTCCTGAATCTCATCTGGCAAGTTGTCCACTCTTGTGCTAGTTAGGAAAATCCTCGGTTTCCTGACCACAAAGAATTGTGGATCTTCTTTCTTCTCCATCTCTGTAAGAAGCTCCTTCCCACTCATGAGAAGTATTGTGCTGCTTACTTCCGGTTTCACCTCCTTATCCTTTATAGGAATCAATCTGTGTGTTCTCCCATCCTTCTCTAAGGTATAGGTGTTCATCCTCCCATCATGAACAACATTTCTGTCATATTGCCATGGTCTCCCCAGCAATAAATGACATACATCCATGGGAATGACATCACATAAGACCTTGTCCTTATATTCCCCCATCTTGAATTCAACTAAACACTGTTTAGTGACACTCACCTGATGTCCTTTTTGTACCCGTGAAACTTTGTATGGACTTGGGTGATCAGTTGTCTCTAGCTCCAGCTTTTCTACCATCTCGGTCGAAACGAGATTGTTTGTGCTTCCGCTATCCACAATAATCTTGCACTTCCTGTCTTTGGTCTTGCATGTGGTTCTGAAAAGTCTGGTCCTTTGAGTTGTGTCCTCCACCTCCTTCTCAGGTGTTAAGAGAACTTTGTGCACCATCAGTGACCTCCCACTTCCGGTGTCTTCATTCTCAACATCATGCCTCTGCGCTTCAGTGATGTGAGCTTCCCCTCCATCTTGCTTTTTCTCTAGACACTCAAATGATTTGTGCCCATCCTTTCCACACGTGAAGCATGTGATTACTCCACCTCGGCCTCTTCCTCTACCTCTGGTACGAGGAAAAGTATTTGCGTCAGCATAATCTCCTCCCTGCTCATTACGCTGTCCTCTCTGTTCAACCCATGGCTGTCCTTGCTGTGAGGTTCCACCTCTCTCAATCTTACCCTGAGGTTTCTTCCATTCCTCCTTGGGTTTCTGAATTCTTTCTTGGGCAACTGCTTTGCCTCTGGGCTGACTTATACCTTGCCCTCTCTGACTTTTCTTGCGGCTCAGCTTCTCTTCGGCTTTTAGTACTATCTGATAAGCATCCTCCACCATTCGGATGGTTACCATGCTTAATTCATCCTGAATTTCATATCTCAGACCATTCAGATATCTAGCAACCTTCTCATCATCACTTTCTCGATGACCTGCTCTGATGTTCAGTCGATAGAATTCCTCAGTGTATTCTTTCATTGTCATCAGTTTCTGTCTCAGGTTCTGCATCCTCCTGAATAGATAAATTTGGTAGTCTCTTGGGATGAATTTCGCTTTCATCTTGGCAATCATTCGATCCCAACTTTTGATCTTCTGCTTGCCTTTGCAGTGTCTATCGGCTTGTAGCTCATCCCACCACAATGCTGCATGTCCTTTCAACTTTGTGACAGCATGCCTGACCTTTTTATCCTCTTCGATATCTTCATAATCGAAGTAGGTATCAAGAGCCCTGATCCAATCTAGAAGCTCTTCTGCATCCAAGATTCCTTCATAAGCTAGAATGTCCATTTTCGTCTTTGAACTCATCTGGGCGATAGCTTTAATCAATAGCTCATTGGCTGCATCTTCGACTGCAACTTCTCCTTGTGGTTCAACTTCAACTTCGCCTTCAGAATCACTTAGGTCCCCTGCACCAGCTGTGCATCTTTGCGCTATTTCCATCTCTTCCAATCTCACTCTGATATCTCGTATCTGCCTTTCCATTTCTAGATTCCCTGCTGACCTACCTCTTCTTCTCACCTCCCTATCTTCTGGGTCGGGTGACTGTCTTTCCCTTCTGGGCGGCATAGTGTAATCCTCCTTTCTTCTCTGCTACATAAAACAGATAATTGATCCCGCTCTGATACCACTCTGACGTGTGTATCAGAGTGCTTTCTTCCTCTTTCTCCCTCTGTCTGAAGTATACAAACAGAGACCCGCTCTGATACCACTCTGACACCAACCGCACTCCACGAGCGCGATCGCTCACTCAGGACCTTCTCGTTCGATGGCCCGAAGAGCTCCAAGACTCTTCTATTTCCCGATCGAGAAATCTGCACCCACAGTTCTTTCCACGCGACCCTCCTTCCTTGATTTATCAGAGGATCGGAACTTTGCGGTTCACGAATTCACTATCTATCCTTTGGGCTCTCGAATCCCCGAGACCCGATACGCCAGTCAACGCTGACTTTTCCTCCGCTGTCGGGACTTCACTCTATCGCATCTTCGCCGCTTGTGACACTGAGCAATCGGGGTCCCAAACTCTGATATCCGATGCGCCAAGGTGCCAACAAATCGCGATCTCGCTCCCTCGTGACTTCGTCACCCGCGCGGCCAAATGACTCCTACCTCGACTCCCGAGGCCCGAGACGCCGATACTCGGAATATCGCTACCTCGCAACTTCACTTCTCACGAGGCCAAATAGTTTTCCTGTCGACTCTCGATACCCGAGATGTCGAAACTTCGAGGGTGTATGCCACCTATCTTCCACTACTCCTGCGGTCCTACACGGCTTACGTCACCGTTGGGATATCGTACCTCGCGACTTCGCGACTCCCACTGTCAACTCTCCAACACTTTCCTGACGAGACCCGATAAGCAATCTCGCGAATGATACAACACCTAGCCGACTTGTATCGATGCTCTGCTCCTCCTGAGCTTAAAACCTTCAGACGTCCGCATCGAAAATCCCCTTGTGCCTCTGTCTGATCCAACGGTCCACAGAACTTTGCAAAATCTCCCTGAAGAATTTCGACCATATGTTCTTCCTCGTATGATTCCACGAAAGGAAGAAATGTCTCTCCACAAGACTCGTTGTCTACTCGTCAACCTGCGACGCTTCCCTGAACCTTCTACGGCAGCGTCCCTTGCACTTATCCTCCGATGAATTCGAAGGCCTACTCCTTCCTGAACTTTTCCAAGACTTCAATCTTCTTGGAAATCTCTTGCACGCACCCCTTGCGACAAATATTCAACTTTCTCTAAGTGTTGAAGCCTTTCAACCTTGCGCACTCCTGCATCAGCAACCTTTTAGTAATTTTCTCAGAATCGCAACTCTGGGACTTCACTCGGCCTGCGCACTCCTTGCATGGTTCCGGTGCCAAATCTGCACTTCTGGGAACTTAGAACAAAAGTTATCTCTATTTGAACCCTTCAGTCAACGCACTCCTTACAGACGATTCAACTGCACTCCTTGCAGGAATTCTTTGGTTCAAGATAGAGAAACAATTGAAACTAATTCCTTATCCCCTTTAGACTTCAATTCAACCATGAAATCACATACACAACATATAAAAGCAAATGTATGATAGGAAGCAAACGTTCATGAGCATAATATCAACACACAGAGAATAGACACATAACCATGAAATTGAATCAAAGATTTATTCTATTAATTCAATATCTGTACATGGATGTTCTATACGTAGCTCTCTGCTTGCTCTCTTCTCTTCTTGCTCCTGAATGAATAATGTTACCATGTACAAAGGAGGGTGTCTATATCCGTTTTCCCTCTCGAACTCTAAACTATCAAATCTACAATTAAATTCCTATCTACCAGCATTAACTAAAATAAATGCCTCATCTACCTAAGGACGAGAGCTTATCCGCTCAAGGTCCATTACAATACAAGTGCGCCGTCTCTTAAATGAATCATTTAAGATCACACAACAATTTCAAAGTATTTTCAAAATATGCGTTGGCTTATCCAGCTGTCTTCCGCTCATTGCGTTGGCTTGCTTGATGTGTTGTCGATGCTCCTGCATCAAATATGGATAATTTTCTATAGAGTAGTGGTTCATAATGACCACTTAGAGGATTGGAATCATGAAACAAGATGCAATATGGATCCCTAGATGTAGTTTTTTTGAACAATAGATATCTTTTTTTTCTTGTTAATGAACAAATTCCAATTGATATATGCATCCACTTGTCTAGCCACCGTATACGAAATGTATCTCCCCAAAGTCCCCTCTCATGTGCAGGTAGAGTTGCAGATGCAGAAAACCACATCTTTGAAAAATACGTACTTACATCATGTATTCCATGCAATTGGCAAACAAAATCAGATGCCAATTCATATTGATACGAATCTAATGCCTCAACGTCGCCATTTTTTAAACAGACCAAGAAATGATCTATCAATCCATTGCGCAACTTAGTCGAGGAATAATGGAAATGCAATAGAACTTGAAATGCATCAAAGAGGCAATCTCCCACAGTATACGAGAATGCATATAATCTAAAAATACCATTGTTATGTAATACTTGGTTGATGTTGCCATGTGCAATGGAGTCTGTACCTATTTGATAGCACTCAACATCTATTACTTGCTTCATCTTTTAAGTTGTGATTTTCAAGATGTTTCTTAGCTATGTCTAGATAATATGCAAATAGAAAAAAAGAAAAAAGAAAACCATAAGTTCGGAATTGCATACCAATTCCAGTATGTATCCTTCAACCTTCTTCGTGTCAAATTCAATGCTTTGTGGTTTCTATAGCATATGAAAAACAAAAAAATCTGTAGTGAGCATTGAACCATATATAAGAGACAATGCAAATTAAAGAACACTATAAATTTGATTAGTACAAAGACTAAGTATTTAAGACATAATTTTTGAACTTATTCCATGTGTGCATCTAATAAGAGTTTTGGTAGACATTTTATATAGCTTTACAATCCTATTAACCATTTATTTTCATCCCCACTCTTCACAAGTCAACATTTAACAGATCTGAAACTACTTGCTGATGTCTCCTGCTCAAAAAAATCGCATAGATGGTCTTTTGGATAAACAAAAGTGGAAGAACTAGGCATTATGGAATTTTACCACAGGAACAAAACCAACACATAGAACAACTTATTAAGGTTTCAACTATCTTACAATATGAAGAAGATATTCTAAAATTGGGCACTGGGAAACTCAGTCTGAGACAGATCAGTGAACTGCCCATTCAGGTTATAAAGAATCATTTCCACAAGATAAGGTCCAGATATGAAAATAGTGATGGAGGATTCTTTGGAAGACCCAAAGTCTAGCATAAAACCAACAACTATATGTGGTTTTTCCTCGAAGAATAAAATCTTGCCCTTTCATAACCTACAAAGAAGGGATGGCAAGTTCCTCATAGATGTTTTCTCTGCAATGAAAACTATGAATTCATTTGGAAAATCCCTTTATATTACCATTTTCCAAAGAACTATGGTACGATTTCCAGGACATGAAAGTCAACATATGTGATTGGAAGGGGACAACCTGAAAAAATGCACTAAACATATGGTTTTCAGGAACAAAAATATGAGGAGAACATCCATTTCCTTTTTTATATGTCACTATGCCTGTGACAAAGGTGGGTTATGTATCCAACATTGACATTCAAAGGCGACAAGCTTTCTTGTTCAACACTTTTCAGGGATAGAAATACACTCTTGTTTCTCTGGTCCCCGTATTCACATATAAGGATGTTCTGCAAGAGGATTTTCACTCATGTATTTTTTCAAGTTTTTTTTTTTACATTTATTTTGATTTTCAACACTTCCTAGTATTGAAAATTCTTACTTGCAAACTGCAAATAGTAAACAACAAACAACGAATAGGAATGAAACCATGGTACTGAAACTTACTCGTGAATGGGGAACGACATAAGCACAGTTCCAATTGTCGGTGCAAAATCTCAACCTTGCAAATTGAAACAACAGGTCCAACAACGGGTGCAGGACACCAACCTTGCAAAATTGAAGCAAACAAGAGTGCAAGATTTCAACCTTGCAAAGTGCAAGAACAAGTCAAACTGCGGGTGCAGGACTTCAACCTTGCAAAGTTGAAGCAAACAAGAGCAAGAAGCAAAAAGAAAACCAGTGAACAAGCACCAAGAGGTCCAACAACAGCTGCAGGACCTCAACTTTGCAAAGTTGAAGAAAAAAACAATAAGAAGCATCCAGGGAACCAACGAGAAAGCATCAACCAGTGAACCAGTAATGCTGGTGGAGAACAATATTGCCCAAATTCACTGCAGACAAGATTGTATCCAAAAATCGAAGGAAAATTTATTGTAACAAGCCTACTAAGTAATTTATTGTTGTCAGGCATGTTAGGTAAACATTTAAGGCTGTCAGGATTGTTCAAGCACCTCGCGCTATATAAACATTTAAAAAATAATGTAGTGTGGAAAGCCTATTTACGTACATAATAATAATAATGCCTCTTAATAATAAAAAATTTCTATTTACATACATAATAATAAAAATTCCCCATAATAATAATAATAATAATAATAATAATAATAATAGTTCGAACAATAGAGACTATGCAAAAAATTTATAGTCAGAGGACAAACTAATATGAAGTCAACTAATAATAAAACTGATTGTCGATGCTCAAAACTTTGGATATCTAAACATTTAAATAAAGATAATAAAAATTCAAAAAGACTGTACATGATTAAAACTTTGGATATGTTAACATTTAAAACGTTGGGAATAGCGAAGCTAGAAATAAGACCTCGAATCTATTCTCCAATGAGATCATGACATATAAGGTTTTTTTTATTATATAAAAATTAATGTTTTTAGTTATCTAGTTCGAACAATAGAGATTATGAAAAAAAAAATAGTCAAATGATAAACTAATATCAAGTCAATGAATTATCGATCGCTATAGTCCCTCTACGCCTTCGATAGGGACTAATAACAGTGTAAGTGCAAGTTATTATGTACATGTCATTTTTTTTTATAATTTATTGTTTTCTTCCCTATCAAATACTATGTAAAGTACTTCCAATAACTTGATTTATTATGTACATGTCATTTTTTTATGATTTATTCTTTTCTTTCTTATCAAATACTATATAAAGTACTTCCAATAAACTTGATGAATAGGCATCCCCTATCCTTTCAAAACTTGATGAATAGGCATCCTCTATTCTTTTAAATTGTTGCAAGGTACATCCCTTGAAGTTATGTCTCTTCAAATTGCTGCAAGCTACATCCCTTGAAGTTATGTCTTCTTTTGATGAAGAGGCAACCCCTAGCCTTTCAAATTGTTGCAAGGTACATCCCTTGAAGTTGTGTCTTTTCAAATTGCTGCAAGCTACATCCCTTGAAGTTATGTCTTCTTGTGTAACATTCAGTGTTAAATAGTGGTCTATACTAAAAACAAGGAAATCTTACTATTAATATTATTTTTTTA
>JASDQU011505828.1:0-11510 GCA_032191745.1 Picea mariana | reverse complement strand
TGTTGTTTATGAGTCTCGACCCCGTAGTTTCATTGTTATTTTTTGGGGTCATCTCTATAGAATACTAGAGGTATTTCGAACTATTGTTCCACCTAAAAAGTGTCGCAAGGTAGTATCTCATACTGCAAAATTCAACTTCTTCACAATCTGTTCAAAAGGGGAACAGAAGGACACTGCAACCACTTCAGCCTCGCCCCCTGCACCTTCTATATAATAGAAGCAGGTCAACAAGGTTGCAGCAAAGTGTAAAGATTCCTTCTGCACACCTTCCTCTCATGTAGCTCGACTTTTTGAACAACCTCAGCATCAACAGGTTCATGACCGACTTCTACAAACTAAGCAGTGCGACGTCTCTAGCAATACAAGCAGCTCACCCAGATGCAGATCCAGCAAATGCTTTTCCCTCTCCCCCAGGAACTCAATGCAATGGAGACCATTGCTTCCTAAGGAGGGAGGATTTATCCAGGTGGATATCAGTGGCCACCCACCTTTTCTGACAGGCTCAAAACAGTTTTCTGGCAATTTTGGCAATTTACTATTTTTGGCAGGTTTTAACTTCCGAGGCCATTTTGAGGGCCTAAATGAATGTTTTTCGATATTGAGGTTCTCAATGATAGCCTAAGGCATGATTGATCCCCCAAAATGAATCTCTTTGATGATACCTTTCCAATGAGCTATCATACGCCTAAAATGGAGATTGTATGCAAAAGTTACGACCCCGAGAAGTTGATGTACTAACTTACCCAAATGGGGCCCACATAACTTTTGGTGCTTTATCTCCTAGGGTTAGGTTTTTGGATGTCTAGGACTTTTGGAATTCCTGTTTATTGTAAAAAGGCCTTCAGAGCCTCATTGTAATCTCTTCTGGCGAATGCGAGTAGCCATCATATCTCTTCTCAGAGATAAGCTGCCACCATTCTAGCGAGTCTTTCACTCTGTATTTTTACAGTCTCTGTACATTTATTTCATTAATAGAAATCGTGTATTACTCTATCTATGTGTTTATGGTTGCATCTCTAATATATTTATGTTATATTACTGGATATACGCGATATCTCTGTGCATTTATTTATTATATCTCCGCTCTCATTTTGTGCCGAAAATAATCTGGATCACTTACATCATGTAGTTTCCATTGGTCCATTCGACAAATGGGGCATTGAATTTGTGACATGTAACCCTCACTCGACTGGGGGGCATGGATACATCATTGTAGCTGTGGATTATTTCACTAAATGGGTCGAGGCGATGCCTACATTTGATAACATCGGGAAAAATTCAACATTGGTCTTATTCAATCACATCATTACTCGGTTTGGTGTCCCTCAAGTTATCGTTACTGATTACGGTAGTCATTTTCATAATTTTATGATGTCTGAAATTACTGAAAAGTTGGGTCTTCACCATGAAAACTCAACCACCTATTATCCACAGGCCAATGGCCAAGCTGGAGCAATCAACAAAGTTCTCATTACTATGTTTCGACGGATGATAGGAATTCATAAGACAAGATAACACAGGATACTATTCTCATCATTATGGGCATATCAAACATTTTTCAAGTCTACCATGGGATTTACACCTTTCCAAGTAGTTTATGCTATCGAAGCTATCTTGTCAATTGAATGTGAAATACCATCTTTGAAACTGACCATTGAACTTCTCCCCAATACCTCTGTCAAAGAAGAGCATCTTTTGTATTTAATGAAATTAGAAGAAACCTATCGCAATTCTTCTGTTGTTATTGAAACTCAGAAGAAATGTGTCAAAGCCCAATATGACAAGCATGTCAAGCCACATGTTTTTTCTAAAGGTGATCTAGTTCTTCTTTACGAATAGGATTGTGATTTTCTAGGGGCCAGTAAATTCAAAGCCATGTGGCGAGGTCCTTACATTGTCAAATGTGTGTTGGAGAAGGGAGCTTATGAGATAGTTGATTATGATGGAATCCTTTTGAGTGAGCCCCGAAATGGGATTTACTTAAAGAAGTACTATGCTTAAGTCATTTTTGCATGAGTGCTTGTAATTTTAGTGTATCATACTCTTTTGTTATTTTTCATTGTTTGGTTTTGACCCTCAGATACTTACCTGGCATTATGTTTGGTTTCCATACGTTAGTGTCTTCGCTACCCTACATTGGCTTCACTGATGGCGCTAGTCATAGTACTAAGAACCTAGCATCCACTGCTTGAAAAATCTATGCACCTACGGATGAATTGATTAGTCTACATGGTGTTTTCCTTTGTTGTGCAACTAATAATATTATGGAATACAGTGTAGTCATCGAATTATTGACCGACATTGTTTCACTTGGAATCCATCGTCATATTGTGCGACTCGATTCACATTTAATAGTCTTACAGTTTATTAATGTCTACTCCATCCGAAGTCCTACGTTATTAAGAGTATATTTATCAATTTGCCTCTTGGAACATCATTTTGATTACATTGAATATAAACACATTCTTAGGTGTCTAAATACATTAACAGATGCTCTAGCTAATTATGTGTTAGACAGACATTTGAGAAATTTATAAAATCTAATCACACTTTGTATATAACAAGAAGTAAGATGGTAGAAGACTCATATATATATATAACGATAAAAGTTTTACGAAAAAGTGTTTTTTGTCCGAAGACCAAAATATCAAAAATGTGAAGCACATGGCTTCATATAAAAATATAACATCAAGGATGTTGTGAACTATAACATGCGATTCCTCATGCTAATTTGTGGAGAAGTCGACTAATAGAAGTAAACACACCCATTGCATGGCACTGATAATGCCTTGGGATATCATCGATAGAGGCATCCAGGATGTTCATAGTAAGCCCCTATATATTCTTCTCTAGAATCTTGTAGTCAGCAACAATGACTCTTGGTATGTCATCTCTCTCCCCTCACCTTTGGATGGGGGATGAACCTGGAGGTCGATAAGGTCCCACATTTGCATCGTCAAAAGGCCATTTGATTAAGTCATCGGATAAATAACACATAAAAACATTTTATATTTAAAAAATCACAAAAAATTAGAAAAACAAAATGTACTTCTTACCTATGTCCCCTCATTGGGAACCCTCAGGAAGAACCAAGTCTGGATCACCTCGGAAGTCTAAACCGACATAATCATAGTTATCGACCATAAGCACTAGGTCCTCAATCAGTCAAAGAAAACATCATTATACCTTGATGATAGGACCAGTCACGTGTCGTGCCATGAGGTTGACCCACCTCTTCATTCTTGGATCCTGTGGGACAGGTATACCCCACTCTACCTGCAAGCATAAATATGGGACCCTCTCCAGGAACAAAGACACTAAAATTAGTCTGTATCTGAATTGTTTCAAGTCACCCCTCCTGCACTTGGTTAATTGTTTTTTCATGCTTCCGAGAACCCCGTCGCACTAGTTGAAAACTCGAGGCTCCATACATTCTAGCGCATATTGTAAGTAGCTCGGAAGAGCCATATGGAGAGTTGCACTCCCTTCTATGTGTGTGATAGAGTAGAGGACCGTCTGTAGAGGCAAATCATAAACGTCTCTAATAGCATATTTGGCACTATGCTTCTGAGTACTGGGTACACAATGCTCACTGATATAGTGACACATAGGATTGCCACCCCCCTGCTTCATGTCAATGTAACTCAGGCCCCACAAAGATACAAGCAGGTAAATAAGTAGATATCCTCGATATATATCGCAAGAATGTGATCCCCTGCACGGAATACCTGCTGGTCCACATCCCACATGTGAACTAAGTATTCGAGCAACCTCAGCTGGGCCCTCATGCCCTGGATCTTGAATAACTTTAGCAGTCCACACTGCCAGAGGGAATTTACTGTTCCTAGGTCATTCCCGACAAATTAATCTTTGCCCTCATGCTCTCTCTCTTTCCATTCCAACATTATTACCATAGAAAATCTACAATGGGACATAAAAGAGATATTAGCACCTTCATCTTCTCCTTGGAAATTTTTTATTGGAAAACACATCTAAAAATACTTTTTGATTTACACACGTCATAGGCTAGGACATCCGTACAGTATGAAGTCATTGTAGTCAAGCCTTAAGGCCGACTTCAATAACCCTGGTTCGTCGCAGGCCACGATATAGGGCACCTGCAATGATCTCCCAGCGCGCGGTAGCATATATCCACTGTGTATTCTGGGTGGCTATGTCGATTCACCTTGACATGGATCCACAATGTATATTTAGTGGCCATGACTCATTTGATGTTTTGTAATTTGAGTATGGGAATGCCTATCTTGGACGATGGTATATTATTATGTTGATGCTTGAGTGTTTGTAGGTTCCCGACAGATGCACTCATTGTTTCCGACACACACATTCTACAAAGTATTTCGGCTGTCACGAGTTCTAGGCTCATACTTTGGGGGGGCATTCTGTTACACATTATTTTGGTCATATTAGTGATCTATTGACAACATTTTTTTATGTTCCCAAAAGAGACTTTCTTCATCAGGAAAGTGACTGACTTTCTCTTATCAAAAACCCTATCAAAGGTCACTACAGGTTGCTCCATAGGCAGGGTGCGACGATGCCTGGTCATTGCCCTCTGCTATAAAAATGGTATGCGACATCTCCGCAAGATGCTCTACAAATAGGGTGTGACGATGTTAAGAGGCTAAGAAAAGGTCGAACTTCATGAAATTTCTAGAAGGGGATCTTCTAGAAGATGAGGTGGTGTTCGTATGGTTGGGATCCTAATCGCTTCTCTAATTTGGTGGGATCATCCTAATCTCTTCAACCATCTCTCTTTCTCCTGTATAAAGATGGATTTCTCATGGGAAAGGCTAAGGTTAATGAAGGTTGATTCAAGCAAGATTAATATTAAATAGGCTAAGAATTGGACGAGGAATCTACTTCAGTTCATACTTGAGAGATTCATTTCAATTTATCAAGTCATTGTGGATCTTCTTCATTCAAGGATTGGATCAAGTGTGTGTGTTGGAGTAAAGCGTCATCGGAAGGGGACCTTGAAACATCAATACATTGGTTGTAATCTCCACTTTCATTTTAATATGATACAGTGATATGTTTCTTTCCCATAAAACTTGCTTTGTTTTATTGTATGATTCCTTGATCACATGCATAAGTTATTGTTGAGTATATTATATTTCTTTCACTTTGGTTGGCTTGTGTTCCCTTGCAGATTCAACATCACAGGAGCACCAGAGTGGACCTAGGATGAAAACGACAAGATCAAGAGATATTTAACTGGTATGTTGCCCATCTCTTGTTAGATAGTAAACTCAATGATTAGAGCTTAGGGAAAGCATCATATTCTGTTCTGTTTTGTTCTAGATCTAGGTGGATCTAAGGAGATCTCTTCATATCTACATTTACCGATAAGTATCATAACAGTCTCCCAACCACGAATTAAGGGGATGGCGCAGTCCACTGTGTTGAATGAGATGAAGATTCCCCATTTTGGCCATCACCAGGAGGTTAATTCTTGCATTAAAATCATCTTGGCGTGCTATCATGGCAGATACATGTGGCTCAACCGGAGGATTATTGTGGATTCGATGTTGATCCACCATATTACAGACTTAAGCATGAAGGGACCTTTCCATCAACATTTTTATATAGGGAATTCCTCGGACCGCTCCCTGGCATAGCACACCAAGGAAGCTTACGATGAAGTAAAAAAATGAAACTGAGGTTACAAGGTAGCCTCTATACAGGATGGCACAATGAAGCAACAGATCACTTCCCTCTAGGGAAGGGTAATGTAAGTCTCGCAAAAGCTACAACCTATGTAGAAGGAATCCCGTTAGATGTTCGAAGAGATTGATGGATAGGGCTCACAATTGGACCAAGTGGTTGCATCAATAGAACAATGCCTGGAAGGTCCTTTTATAGAGTGAACGACCTAGGAGCTTGATGAGCAGGAGGCTCAGACGAAGCATCAAGTCAAGGAAGATCGAGTTAATCTCGAGACCTATGAAGCAGCATTGCCCAAACCTGAGTGACTCAGGATTATTCATAGGTGAGTGTTGGGGGCTTGTTGGCCCTCAACCAAGTTTTGAGGAAACCTTGGTCAGGTTTGGACCACTTTTGGACTTTGACAGGATGGTTGAAGATGGAGCACCCAGGAGGAGCTGAGATCACAAATATCACTTATTTTGTGGGATATGTGGACCCAATAAGGGGTTCTTTATGGTTTTTGTAATGGTTTATGGGATGTCAGCCCATGGGGTTTACCCATGATTAGGCCTTATTGTAAGGGATTGAAAAATTATAAACAAGTAAGAATGTATGGTAGAAGTAGATAAGAAATGGGAAGTGGCTAAGTGAAAATAGTTTGATTGGATTTGTGCAAGGGAATGTCTATGTGTAAGGCTGTGTTCTTGGTAGAGAGTTGGATCTATGCCTTGACCTAGTTTGGAAGGAGGATCTGGTGTTCAGTGCACAAATTTCTTGTCTTATGTGAAGCTCAACTCTGTGGCTTAGTGCAAAGGAGTCGATGAATGTAAGAGATTGACGAATAATAAATACGAAGAAGAGGTTGGTGGAGGTAGCCATGCACGAGGGTGAACCACGTATATCTTATGCCTTTGGTTTTCTTTGTGCTATATTGTTTATGTTATGAATCTGCTCAATGCTTTGATTATTATGTATGATAGATAGATCTTTTGATTCTTGGTGATTTACTTGCGTTAAAGATAAATGAATTCTAGATCTAACTCAATGTTATGTGTTGATTAAGGTTGGTTGTCATTGATTTCAACCCTTGAAGAAAGCCCCGTGGCACAAGGTTTGGGTAATGGACCCAATATTGTTTGATGTAAAGATGACTCATTATTTTATTCTCATGGTTGTTAAGAAATAAAAATGGATGAACTCCAAAGTGGTCCCCTTATGGTGAAATCCCTCACGGGAAGATGCTTTGTGGAGTGAGAGAACCCATGCTTATTTGAGGAATAATGAGATGAAGGACAATGAATTTGTGAGTGAAACTATCCTAGATGGATAGTTCTTGTCATGTTTTTTATGGTGGTATGTGGAATGACACATAACTCCTCACGGTTAGAGAGTTATGACCATATGAAGTTGGAGAACCCTCATGAGTCTTATAGAAGCCCCCAAGAGTCAAAGTGCTTTGCAAAAGGAAATTGTTTTAAATGAAGAAGCCCTAAAATAAGGAAAGTGTAAGGCTACATGAATATATAAATAAGAGACAAATCTCACTCATAAAAACACACTTGTACATATTGTATATCTATTTTCTTGTGTAAAGCTTCTTGTAAATACTTGTGGATACATCTGAAGTGGCAAACGTCTGAGGTAGCATGAAGGGTTGATGGTGAAAATATAGGATTCACATAAGACCCTATTTTATGAGGCGTACGTGGGTTGTTTGTGTATAGGGTGAGTACACGTACATGGGTTGGATGTGTATAGGGTGAGTACGTATGCAGGCTGGCTATGTATAGGGTGCATACACATACTCGGGCTATCTATGTATAAGGTGAGTACGTATGCGGGTTGGCTGTGTATAGGGTGAGTACATGTTGATAAAGTCATGAAACTTGAGAAGATGAAGGTGCAGAGGTTCTAGATTATGAGATCAAGCTCCCAGGAAGGTCTAGAGTGCTCAGATACATTATATCCATCCATTGGTTCAAAAGGTATGTATTATTTCTATGAATAGTTGGATTTTGATGTATGCATGAGGAATGGAAATGGAGATTTGAGGATTCTCCCTAGAGAGACTAATGGCTACATGGGATCTTATGTATAAGTCAAATCTATAGAAATACAGTGCTGGTATATTTATTATTGATACTACTTGTTGAGGCACATCTTGTATTTCTTGGCATGTGGCTAAGATTTTTTATGGTACATGGTTGAGATCTTGTATTTATTAATGTATTGAAAATTTGAATATCAGAAAGGGGTTGATGACTAATATCATGTGAGGGATATTATACTTGTTCATTATTACACATACTTGTATGGCACATGACTAGAGAGAGACATACTTGCCTTGAGTAGAGGTTATGAGGATGCATGCACATGGTACAGTTACAGTCTGGATACAGTGACAGGTTACAGATCTATGTGAAAGAAGTTACAGAGGGTCAGAAGTTTTCAAGTGAGAGGAAACCCTAGTATAAGAAGGAATACACAGAATGCATAAAAAATAGGGCACGTACATACATAGGTTGCATAACAGATAGGGCGCGTACATACGCGGGCTGCATCACTACATGTCACATATCCATTGTAATTTTGTAAATACATGTTCAGTTCATGTACATATTGATTACAGGGTAGTTGTACAGATTGGATATAGGTCAGTGGTATAGGTTGATACAGTTGTATAATAGTATATCTCACAGTGACAGGTTGACAGTGGTTCCATCATACTACTTCTACTTCAGGGTGGCAGGACGGGGCAAGGACAGGTGGTTGTAGCCACCTTTCGGTTGTATCTGGAGAACATAAGGTGTTGTACCCTCCTTCTGGTTGTAGCCAGAGAATTGGGGAGTTAGAGCTTCCCTCACATTGTAGCTTGAGAAACTAGGGGGTTGGAGCCTCCTTTTAGTTTCAATTGGAAAACAAAGGAAGTTGGTGCTTCCAATGAATGTAATTCTTCAATACATATAAGAAAAATCATTTTGTGGTTTTCTTTCGATTTGGGTTTCCACGTAAAACACTGGTGTACTGTGTATGTTTGTGATTGTTAATTTCTTATTGCTCAATATTGGATAATAATACTACGTTGATATAACACTTGGATCAATTTGGATAAAAAGGATTATAATTGCACTATTACTGATTCACCCCCCCTCTTAGTAATCCAACAATTGGTATTAGAGTAGGTTCCTTCATAAATCAGTTTAACCACTGAAAGGTAGATCATGGAGAGTACCAACTTATACAAAAATGGAATACCACAGTTTGATGGACATAAGTATGCCTTTTGGAGCATAAGGATGAAGACATATATACAGGCACAGGGATTTCAAGTTTGACAATCAATTGTAGATGGATACACAACACCAACAGTTCCATGAACAAATGACAACGCGGTAAAACTCGGTGAGAATAATTCCAAATCCACAAATGCATTTTTGAATGGTCTCAGTAATATGGTATTCACCAAATTTGCACACTGTAAATCCGTTAAAGAGATTTGGGACAAGCTTCTAAATGTTTATGAAGGAGATACAATATTCAATGCAGCAAAGCTTCAAACTTACAGAGGTCAATTCGAACAACTAAAAATGAAGGAGGATGAAGATATCGTAGCCTATTTCTTACGAGTCGATGAAACAGTAAATGCAATCAAAGTATTGGGAGAATAAATCGAAGAATCTGTAACTGTTCAAAATGTACTAAGATCTCTTCCTATGAGATTCAAATCTAAGATATCAGCACTAGAAGAAAGATCGGATCTAAACTCAATAAGCATAGATGAATTGCATGGAATATTCACAACATATGAAATGATAACTGAACAAGAAAATCCATATGTAAAAGAAGCAGCCTTCAAAGAATCAAAAAAATCAAAGAAAAAGAAAAAAGAACAAGAAGAATGTAGCAGCAGCAGCGACGTCTCGGAAGATGATGAAGAAGTGGCCAACTTTGTCAAAAGACTAAACAAGGGAACCAACGATAGGTATATAGTATATAGGTAAGATTCCTTTAATTTGTTTTAATTGTGATGGTATTGGTCATTTTTCTAACAAATGTCCTCATAAGAAAAAGAGAAATGATGAAAGTTACTCAAAAGGAAAACACACATATAAAGGAAAAAGAACTACAAAGAAAGATTTCAAGAAAAGATTATGCATCAAAGAAGACATCTCATCATCATATGAATATGAAATTAGTGACAGTGAGACAGAAAGAGTTCTATTCATGGCAGTAAAAGATTCTGACAAAGAAGACTCCGAAGAAGAATATGAAGAAGCCGAAGAAGGATATGAAGAAGTCGAAGACTAAATTGAAGAGGTAGAAGTTGACTATCGAGAAGAATTAATGTGTGCCATAGAATTTATCAGAAAAGAAAAGAAGAAAAACAAGAAACTACAAGTAGAACTAGACAAGAAAAGGGACACTCGAGAACTAGAACAAATGATCACAAAATTGAACGTTCAAATAAAAGAAGATAAAACAATTGAAGAAGCACTCAAAGAACAACTAGAAGAAAACAACAAGATCATTGGAAACTTGGAAGTAGAGATTGTCACACTAAGAAAGGATATTCAAAAACAAATATGCAGAATAGCTCAAAAGTTCTGGATGACATTATCAGCAGTCAAAAATCTCATCTTGACAAGTCTGGACTTGGATACAATCAGACATAAAAGGGATGAAGATCCAAAACAATAGAGCAAGAAACAAATCCAAAAATCTATGTAGAAACAATCAAGGGGAGATGAAGATATACAAGGAATATTATAGGGACACTCCTCCACCGAGAAGATTTAGATTTCAGAATCAACAACAGACAGAAAAGCCTCAAGAAGAAGAAGGATTCATAAGAGCACCTCCTTTCATAATATATTCAACTCCTAGGTATCAAACTATAATTTTTGTTTTATGTTATGCATGTAATAATTTTGGACATAAAGCTGTAAATTTCAGACCTAACAACAGGAACAATGACAACTTTGAGAGTCATACACAAAGGGGTTATTCAAGAATGCCTAGTGAAATAGAAAGAAGAAGTTACAACAGGTTTGAATCCTTGAGAACTGGGGTGGAATGTCACAAATGTAACAATTTTGGACACATGGCCAAAGATTGCAAAATGACAGTCCCTCCTAAAGAACCTCAACAGAATAACAACAGTCACAAACAAGAACCTCATAAAACGACATGGATAAGAAAGCAAGATCAATATAGCAATGAAGAATACAGATTCGGTCTACAAGCTAAGCAGAAGAAACAGGGTTGGTATGTTGACAGTGGGTGTTCAAAACACATGACAGGTGATAGAGAAAAATTTCTTACATTACGAAAGGAAAGAAATAGATCAGTCTCCTTTGGAAATGATAATTCAGCCAAAATCATTGGAGAAGGCACAGTCCGAATTGGGAACAAGAATGAAAAGGCACAAAATGTTCTACTGGTAGAAGATATGAAGCATAATATTCTAAGTGTGAGTCAAATGTGTGAACAAGGTCATAAAGTTACTTTCGATTCACAAAAGTGTGAGATAAGAAGGGAAGGTTCAAGGAAATTGGTCGGTACAGTTGCAAGAACTCCAAACAACATATATGTGTTAAGTGAAATTGGAAATGAAAAGTGTTGTCTAGGAAAGAAAGATGAAAGTTGGCTATGGCACAGAAGAATGGGTCACATGCACTTTGATAACCTTGTCAAAGTCAACAAAAGAGAAGCAGTCAAAGAAACTCCCCAGATCACGAAACCAACCAACACTTTATGCAAGCATTGTCAACAAGGAAACCAAACAAAGACCAGGTTCAAATCAAAGGAATATTCAACAACAAGACCACTGGAAATTGTGC
>JASDQU011505827.1:11214-22989 GCA_032191745.1 Picea mariana | reverse complement strand
TACCGTCTCCTATTGGGGATAAGATTCACTATGATGACCCAAAGACTATGGAAGAAACGATAAGAAGAGAGAAGTGCTTATTTGAACAACAAAGAGAAAAGCCTACCTTTTGGAAGGCTTGGTGTTAGTCTCTAATTTTGTCTTGGTTTAGTGAGAAAACCTTATTCTAAACCCTTCTTACCTACACTTCAATTTCTGTTTCCAGTTGATTTCGTTCTTTGTTTTTAGTGTCTTATGGTTTGCATTTCATTTTTTGAATAGTTTATTCAAGTTTGATTTTGAAAAACATCGTTTAAAATTGAAGTGTCTCCTTTTATGTCGTTTGAATTTCAAAATTTCAAGTGGTCAAATGCGCTACGGGAATAAGCCTACTCCCGTAGTGCCAAATAATCATGCCATAACTTGCGCCTGTTATCCTGATTTAGTTATGATGACACGATTCATGAATTGAGAGTTCGTGTGCTCCCACGAAATCTTAGCAATCATTTCCAAATCCAACAGTTTCAGAATATAATTGCTATGCACACGCGCAGGGTTCATTTCAAAATCACCTGTTGCTTGATGGTCATTATATGTTACCTATTCGAAGTTGGTTTAATTCAGGCTTGCAGGGAGAAATGCAAATATCCATTCAAAGCAATAGGATACACTAACAATTGCAGGTGGAAAATTCGGAACCTGAGGGTGCTAGTTATAGAAGCCTTGGAGTTGGCTCATGCAATCTTTAAAACCTAAAACACATATCAATATTAGCAAAATCGTTGATCCCAATCCTTGAAGGAACCCTTATGCTCTACACGTCAAGACTACTAGCAAGCAATATATAAACATGTGTTGTGTTCTCTTAGTATCTGCGAAATGACTATGGTTATCCAGCAGAACATTTTTCTGTCTAAAGTTGTTCTCGCAATTAACGTTGGAGCCAACGATATCATAGCAAATTACATGGTGAATGATTCTTTGTAGGTGACAGTTGGCCCTCAATTGATTGTGGAGTCACTGTGGAAAGCTTATGAAAACTATTTCGTGAAGCTGTACGAGACTGGCGGTAAGAAAATCATTGTGTTTGGCATTTCACCACTGGGGTGCAGTCTCGTGATGAGATTTTTAGGGATGAGCATGTGAAAAGGCGAATGTGATCAGATTTCCATGGGTTGTTTCAGAAATTTAGTTCCGGACTGCAGAAAATTGTTGCTCATATTAACAAAAATCTGAACGGAGGAGTTTTCATCTATGTGAATAACTACAATTTCATCCTCAACATAATTAACAATGGAAAGGCCTTAGGTTTTACTAAGACGGTTTCGGCGTGTTGTGGAGATGACCCGTACAATGGTCGTGTGAGTTTTGGGTTGGATGTAGGATGGTCAACTTGCAAGGATCCACATGAATATGTTTATTGGGATAGATTTCATCCAACCAAGAGAGCCCAGACGTGTACCATTTGTTAATCAGGTTCCTCAAGTTCCATTATATCGACCTCTCACAGTATTGCCTCAGCGTGCAGCGTATGTTTATGCTTATTCTTTGCAAGCATCAGATCCTTATGTCTTTGTGTATCAGAGGCAGGCTCTACTACCTTCAGATCCATTTCCTGTAAGAAAGGGGCTGGTATCGAATTTTGATTAGTGTGGTGTGGATCCAGGGTTTGAATATTTACACTGTCAGAGAATAAGAGAGTAGATTTACCTTGATGAGATCAATAGGGATTATGTGCCAAGAGAAGATGACTATGGTGGAGCTGCACTGTGTAGAGTTGACTTTACATCTCTGCCTGGGCGTTCATATTCTTCATTGATTGGGTCATCTTCACTGTATCGATGCTAATTGAAATTTTATGATTTTTGGATGATTTGGTTGCTTACAATTTTAAATTGTTAATCTTTGGAGATCTATTTCATGATCTATTTTAGTTTTTCAGGCTGCCAGCAAGGTGAAAGAAATCAAGCAAATCTCCTATTTCAAGCAAAAAACTGCATGTCTGCCAAGGTGGCTTTTTAGACTTTATCGAGGCAGCTCTTGAGGGGTAATGTCATATTTTCAAGCATATAATCAGAAAATTCAATCTCAAAGAATAGATAAAGGACATCTGACAGCAGTAACCTTCTAGCCAACAATAGAACCCATCAATTCAACATACAAATCCAACAGTTAAACATTGAAAATTTCATCGAAGGATTTGATCAATCTAGATCAACATATCCAGGCAATAGCTCGAGTGACATATTTTATGGAGGAAGCAGAGCATATTCCAGTTTGAGATTAAAGAAGAATGTTGTTGTTAAAAGGAAAAAGGAGAAATGTGTGCCTGTGCCTCAAGACCCTAGGAGGAAATCTACAAGAGTCACCAAAAAGTACAGGCTAAGGCCCAAAGCCATGTTCGATTCTTCAATCAGAATATGTCATAGTGATAGAATACCATTTTTAAGATGCAAGATTAGATATCAAACTAAATACAAGAATGTCCCCAATACATAAAGAATCATTAAAAGAAGAACCAGAAAAAGTACAGGAAATACTCTGTTTTTTACCTGTTATAGTCTTTATCTTCAAGAGAGGTTACAGAATAGAGGGAGAGGAATTTGATGAAACCAAAAGAGTTTTTTGTTGAGAACATGCCTATTCAAAAAAACCTCTCTCATTTTTTACACATCTATGACCATTTAAGATATTTGAATTGATCTTTGAGGGATAATTTTCTGATAAGCTACAGGAAATACTCTATTATTTTTTTCCTTTTTTAGTCTTCTTCTTTAGGAGAGGTTGCAGAACAACTGGAGATGAATTTGATGAAACCAAAAGAGGTTTTTTTTGGGAACATGCACCTTCACAAAAACCACTCTCAAGTTTTGTACATCTATCACCATTTAAGAAATTCGAATTGATTGTTGGACCCTATTTTTCAGGAATTTACCAGATTTGTTTTCCTGAAAAATCTCATGGACAACAGTTGACAAGCCACCTCATCAATTCAAATTAGAGATTAGATTGGATATTCTCCTTGATTATTTGAAACAAGAAACTAAACATATATGAGGAGGTTTTCAGATCCATTTCTTTTGGATCTTGATTAATATTTATTGTTTCTATATAAACTCTGTAGAATGACAGGAAGTGAGGGGGGAAAATTGGAGATCCAGAGAAACTTTTTGTGGAGCTTATTGTAAAAGACATTTATGTTCAATTGACACTCAATAGAAAAGGCATATGGATGGTTAGACCTTCTTTTTTCTACTCTGTTATTTCATTCTTCATGCTTGAATTTATTATTCAGATTGCAATGCTTTTTGGTTCTTGAATGTTAATTTATACAGTGAAGATTTTGTTGTAGAGATAAATTTTCAAGTAATAAGGTCAAGCTGATTCCTTTGTTTCTTTATAATATATTGAGACAAAAAATCTTGTGAAGTTGATATATTGAAGATTTCACTTTCCTTTTTCTTAAATTTTTTTAATCCATTTATGTATCTACCTATTATTCAGTCAGTGGGATATACTATGTTTTATTCTTGATTTTCCTGTCATGCTGTAATCTTGACCCAGTTTTCAACCACTTTACAATAAAACAAATCATAAAACCTTAAAAATACTTTGCAATAAATGAATGATTCCCTAGCTTGCCCTCTCAGAAGTCGAGTGCAACTTTAGGTACTAACACTTGAGATGACCAAAAAAAGTTCAAGAAAGAACAGAAGCAGAAGGGAAATAAACCACCTTTTTTCAGAAACAGTCCTTAAGGACAGCCGTCTCTTAGAGAGCCCAGGAAGGTTGAAGTGGGTGGGTAAATTTCAAGGCTTCCAGCTATGGAATGTTGGGGTTGTAAATAAAACCATAGGTACAGGGATTGCCCCCACATAAATGATAAAGTAAGAGTTATCCACAATGTTCAACAAGCTGAAATAGTGGAGGACATGGGCAGTAGAATTCCAAGGATCTACACAGCCCTGGACAACAAGCAAGCTGAGTATCATTCCCACATGATTGAAGTAGAAGGTATGATAAAAAACCAACCATTTACTATTTTAGTTGATTCAGGGGCTAGCCATAGTTATATAAACCCTAGAGTGGTAGAAAGTTTGCATTTGATAAGAAGCAAACATGAACAGTCTTGGTTAGTGCAGCTAGCTACAGGAACCAAGAGGAAAGTCACGGAGTTAGTCAGGTCATGTTCTGTAGACATGAATGGACTGAGCACAAAAGCCGATTTGAACATTCTNAGCTGAAGAAGTGCTACAGAAAAGGCTGTCAATTATTTGTAGCCCATGTGGGGGAAACGCCTAAGGATAAGGTGTCAAGTATTGAGGATCATGAGGTACTTAAAGAGTTCGAAGATGTATTCCAGGAAGTACTTGGACTACCTCCGAAAAGGGATATCGATTTCTCTGTGAACTTGATGCCTGGAGTAGCTCTAGTGTCAAAGGCTCCGTACAAGTTGAGTGCACCAGAACTGAAAGAGTTTCAGCTGCAACTTGAAGAACTTCTGAAGAAAGGGTATATACACCTAAGCATGTCACCTTGGGGTGCCCTGGTCCTATTCGTAAATAAGAAGGATGGAACGCTGATATTGTGCATCGATTTCAGGAAATTGAACAAAGTAATGGTGAAGAACAAGTATCCTCTGCCGAGGATTTATGATCTCTTCGATCAGTTGAAGGATGCAAAGATCTTTTCGAAAATAGATCTAAGATCGAGATATCATCAAGTAAGAATAAAATATGAACACATCAACAAGACTGCCTTTAGAACAAGGTATGGTTATTACGAGTTCACAACAGTGCCGTTTGGACTGTCAAATGCACCTGTTGTTTTTATGAGCTTGATGAATAGAGTATTCAAGGACTATCTAGACAAGTTTGTCATCGTCTTCCTGGATGACATTCTAGTGTATTCCAGGACCGAGGAAGAACACAAAGAACATCTGAGGATGGTGTTGCAGGTTCTAAGAGAGAACCAATTGTATGCCAAGATGAGCAAGTGCTCATTTTAACAGGAATGGATCCATTACTTGGGACATATTATCTCGAAGGATGGGATAGCGGTAGACCCTGAGAATATTGAAGCCATTAGAGAATGATAAGTGCCAAGGAACGTAACGAAAGTTAGATTCTTCATGGGATTGGCTTGTTATTATAGAAGGTTCATTGAAGGTTTTTCCAAGATAACTCACCCTATCACTTCCTTACAAAGAAAGGGGAAACAGTTTCACTGGACAGAGGGATGTGAGGAAAGTTTCCATCCATTGAAGCAGTTGTTAACCAGTGCTCCAATCTTGAGAATTACAGATCCAAATGAATATTTCATAGTATGCACTAATGCATGCAAAGAAGGACTAGGAGGGGTCCTCAGTCAGAATGGATTCGTAATCTATTATGAGTCCAGGAAATTAAAAGAGCACGAGAAGAACTATGCAACCCATTACTTGGATTTGGCATCCATAGTTCATGCTCTAAAGAAATGGAGGCATTACTTCATGGGAAGGAGGTTTGAACTCATAACATACCATAATGGTCTAAAATATTTGTTTGATCAGCCAACCTTAAATGCTAGACAAAGTAGGTGGTTGGAATTTCTGTGTGAGTGTGACTTTGAGATCAAGCATATCAAAGGAAAAGAGAATAAAGTTGTTGATGCACTCAACAGGAGGGTGCATGAATTACATGCTACAACCATTATCATGTATCAGACTGATATTAAAAGAAGAATTTTGGAGGCTGCAAATGCAGATCTGCAGTACAGAGAATTGGTACCCAAGCTACAATAGGGTAAGATGCCACAGAAGATGGAAATTTATAAATTGGAAACAGATGGAATACTGTTGTACAAGAACATAATTTTTGTACGCAATGTCCAATGCTTGAAACAGATGATTTTGCAGGAGATGCATAATGTGCCTTATGCAGGGTACCTTGGATATCAGAAAACAGTAGCAGCGGTCAAGAGCCATTACTTTTGGCTGGGTAAGAAGAGAGAGATTGCTGAATAGATCGCAAGATGTATGGAGTGCCAACAAGTTAAAGCTGAGCATAGGCACCCAGCAGGGTTGCTGCAACCTTTACCCATTCCTGAGTGGAAGTGGGAAGTAGTAACAATGGATTTTATTATGGGATTGCCCAGAACAACCAAGCTGCATGATCCGATCATGGTGGTGGTGGAAAAGATTACAAAATATGCCCATTTTATTCCACTGAAAACTACTCACAAGGCAACATATGTTGTTGATATTTTCATAAAGGAAGTGGCACGATTGCAAGAAATTCCTAAAATGATTATGTTCAACAGAGACCCTAAATTCACCTTGAATTTCTGGAAAGGATTGTACAAAGGATTTAGAACGAATCTGAACTTTAGTACAACTTATCATCTTGAGTCTAATGGAAAGACAGAGAGGGTGAATAGGGTAATATAAGACATACTGAGAATGTATGTGATGGACAAGCCATCAAGATGGGAAGACTACTTGCACTTGGTAGAATTCACCTACAACAATGGGTATCATGCATCATTGAAGATGAGCCCATTTGAAGCACTTTATGGAAGAAAGTGAAATACTCCAGTGAGCTGGGATAATCCAGCTGATAGAACAATAGTTCGGCCAGAGTTGCTCAAGGAGATGGAGGACCAAATGATAAAAATTAAGAATAATTTGAAAGATGCCCAGAATAGGAAGAAAATTATGTTGATAAGAACAGAACCCATAGAGAGTTCAAAGTGGGTGATCATGTTTTCCTGAAAGTGAAAGATAACTGGAGTTCCCTGAAGCTGGGAAGTTGCGCCAGGTTGGCAGCCATATTTTGTGGGCCATTTGAAATCCTAGAAAGGATTGGGCCAGTTGCATATATGCTTGCATTACCTGCATCCATGACTGTATATAATGTGTTTCATGTTTCATTGCTTAAGAAATATATACCATATGCTAATCATGTTATCGATTGGAATGTGATTCAGGTGGTGGAACAAGAAGGTGTCCTGCAAGTGCATCATGTGCGCATATTGGACAGTAAAAATAAAAAGCTCCGGAATCGAGCTATAGGGATTATAAAGGTCTAGTGGACCTGGTACGGTCCTGAGGACGCAACATGGGAACATGAAGATGCCATGCGAGCAGAATACCCGCATCTTTTTGAAGATTTTGGAAATCTTGCAAATACTGTGTGAAAGTTGCATTGAGGATAGTGCAAAAATAAGGGGAGGGGATTGTAATACCCCAAGGACGTGCCCCAATTGTATTACGAATTGTAATTTTGTTTTATAGGCTAGTGAGCCAAGTTTATATAAGTTAGTGGGCTTATGTGTTATTTAGGCCAAGGAGCCTAAGTGTTGAGGGCCAAGACCCTGATTTTTGTACATATAATTATGCACAATATTAATACAAAAACATCTCTATGTGTGGACCGACCACGATGAATGAGTGATGGGGGACTAAGCTTCCACAAATCCCGGGTAAGGGAGAGGGGGCTGAAAGGTTAGAAGAGGGGCTAAGCTTAAGGGCTTAAGTCCTTAGGAATAATAATTAAATATTATTCGAAAGCTGTGAAAATGTATATGTTTTATCCTAAGTTCCTGGAAGGGGAACTTGTGCAAGATGGGAAACAGTCAGCCCCAGGGAGACAGGTGTCGACCTGGGCACATGTAGTTAAAACCTAAGAATTAAGCCATGTTGGGGGTTCGTCCTTTATTCCTCGATTCGCCACCTGAGTCTAGGGGTTGGTCCTCCATTCTTCTGTGGGTTGTCTGAACCATGTGACCTCTGTATCGGAGTGTGACATATCTCACGCAACTCTGAAATATGAAACCGTGAAACCCAGTGGTAAACTTGTGGACTGAGCCGAGTGTCCTTTGTGTTCGTTGAACCTTGGGCATACCGTAATCGTCCATGCCATGTGTGTTTTAACTGCGGACTGTTGTGGTCACGTAGTCCCTTGGCTAAGTGTAATTGGCTATTGTCATCCATCCTCTGCTGAATATCACTGTTGTTGTCCTTGTGCTAGAACGAAACTGAAGAAATATGTTGTCTGGCCTTTGTATACAACTCTCTCTCCAGGTGAGAGAGGTGGTTGAGGTTGAAGAAGTAGGTTGTGAAACCTGTTGGCGACTCTCTCTAGGTGAGAGAGTGCGCAGAGGAAGAAGAGAGCTCCTGGAAGGAACCCTATAGATGCCACAGAACTGAGAGATTTCCGATCTGGTCTGTTGCTGAAGCCCAAGGCAAGGGAGGTTAGCAGCCGAAGGACTATTTAGGTGACAGATAAGGTGTATACTCCTGGGGTGGGACATGCATGTGGGGAAGGAGAGTCTATGGGCAATGGGCATAAGTGGTTCCTGAGTGAGAATCCTCCTTCTTTTACGTGTATTCTTCCTGTAAACCTTACCTTTCCTAGGATTCCTTACCTGGTGGAGCTTAGTCCCAGCTCGGGGGTGACCTATTGCTGAGAGTGATGAGCAGCCTGGTCTAAGGCTGGGAGGTTCGTGGAAGCTCTACATGCAGTTGGTGGTGTGTGACAGTTTCAAAGATAAGTGTCACTATGTTTTGTAACTCTGTAATTAATTAAATTGCATACCTATGATTCTTGCAATGTTATCACGTATTTTCTTGTGCATATGAATTATTGTTATTTCCATTAAATCTGAAATGCTTGCAGTAATTCTGTGTTTAACTGTAATTAAGCGTTTTAAGTTCATTAGAATGCATAATGTGTTACATAAGTGTTTTTCCGCGTAGTAGCGTTGGCCCGACTGTGGGGTCAATGGTTGGGGGCGTTACACATTGATTCTTCAATTTCCTCTAATATTACACTTGGAAATGATTCCTTAGTCAAAGTTCAAGGAAAAGGAACTGTACCTATTCTTACTAAACAACATGTAAAGAAAGACATAAACAATGTCTATCATGTTTCAGATCTAAAGCATAATCTATTAAGTGTAGGACAACTCATTGAACATGGCTATAAGGTACTTTTTGAGGGAGCCTCATGCAATATATATGATAAAACCCCTAGAAGAAAATTGATTTCTGAAATCCACATGACTCAGAATAGGATGTTTCCCCTGACCCTCAGAACTGCAAATCTGATCGAAACATATGCACAAAGTGCATCCACCCCCAATGAAAATATGGTTTGGCATACAAGATTTTGACATATACCCTTTCAGATTCTAAGTCTTCTACAAAAGCACTCCATGGTCAAAGGTCTCCCTATATTCAAAGAGAAAAATCCCCCATGTGAGTCTTGCATACGTGGAAAACATAAGAGAACTAGTTTTCCATAGTCCTCCACTCAAGACAAACAACATCTCGAACTTGTTCACACTGACCTATGTGGACCAATGCAAACAGATTCAATAGGTGGAAGCTTTTATTTTCTAACGTTTATTGATGACATTAGCAGGAAAATATGGATCTATTTTCTGAGACACAAGTGTGAAACTTTTGCAAAATTCAAAGAATTCAAAGCTGAAGCTGAAAAATAGAGTGGAAAATATGTAAACGCAATCAGGTCAGGTGGAGGAGGAGAATACAGCTCCAAAGAATTTGCAGTTTTTTACAAATCACAAGACATCATCATGCAAACTACAACCAGGTATACTCCATAACAGAATGGAGTGGCTGAAACAAAAAATCAGACAATTATGAACATGACAAGAAACCTACTCAAACAGAAATGTCTGTCAAATACCTTTTGGGCTGAAGTAGTAGCATGCTCAGTTTATATCTTGAATAGATCTCCAACCACCAGTCTCAAGATGAAAGTCCCTCAAGAAGCATGGAGTGGGACAAAGCTAAATGTTTCTCATCTAAGGACATTTGGATGCATAGCATACACTCACATACCTTTCGAATTAAGGAATAAACTTGATGACATAAGTGAGAAATGTATCTTTACTCAATACAATGAAACATCAAAATCTTACAGGCTTTACAATCCAATCCCAAAGAAACTAATTCTCAACAGAGATCTAAAATTTCTGGAAAATCAACTCTGGAACGAATCTGAAAATCAACAAATGGACAGTCAAAATCCATTGTTGCCTAGTCCTGAAAACACAGAAGATTCAGGACAACCAATACCTCAACCTACTCTTCCAAGACTGCAGGTACAAGGCCAATCTGAAAACTCTAAAGTAACTCAACTTCCAGCAGAGACTCATCCTCTGATCTTCCAAATCAAAGAACTCAAAGTTTGAGAGAAATCTATCAGCAGTTGGATGACATTGAATAACACAATATTTTTGCATTAATGTCATGTCAACCTACATATTTTAAAGAAGCAACTAAGGAGCCACATTGGGTTCAAGCCATGAACCAAGAGATTGACTCCATTGAGAAGAACAAGACATGGGATCTTGTTGATATGCCCAAACACAAGAAGTGTATTGGTGTCAAGTGGGTTTACAAAACTAAACTCAATGAAAAGGGCCAGATTGAAAAACACAAGGCAAGACTTGTTGCCAAAGGATTCTCACAACAACCAGGTACTGATTATGGTGAAACGTTTTCTCCAGTATCAAGATTAGACACTGTAAGGACTCTCTTTGCCATAGTAGCTCAACAAAAATGACAAGTATACCAGATGGATGTCAAGTCAACTTTCTTGAATGGTTTCTTAGAAGAAGAAGTTTATGTCGACCAGCCACCTGGATTTGAAGTCCAAGCGCATCCAGCCAAAGTGTATCGGTTGAAGAAATCCCTATATGGCTTAAAAAAAGATCCAAGAGCTTGGTACAACAGAATTGACACTTACCTGATCAAAAGCGGGTTCAACAAAAGCCAAAATGAGCCAACTCTTTACACCAAAACCGATCAACACGGTAAAATTCTGATTGTATGTTTATATGTTGATGACATGATATATACTAGAAGTCTTGAGTTAACCAACTTTAAACATGCCATGCAATCTGAGTTTGAAATGACAGATCTTGGCATAATGAAATATTTTCTGGGAATTGAGGTTGATCAATCAACCAAAGGCATTTTTGTCTGTCAGCAAAAGTATGCAACATACATCATCAAAAGATTTCGCATTGAAGACTGTAATCCAGCAGAAACTCCTATACCCATAGGCACAAATTTGAGCAAGAAATATTAAGGCCCTACAGTGTACCCTACCCTGTACAAAAGTTTAGTAGGAAGTTTGATGTATCTTACAACAACTAGGCTTGATATTATGTATGCAACCAGCCTTGTTTCTAGGTTTATGGAATACCCCAAAGATTCTCACTGGAATATGGCAAAAAGGATTCTGAGATATGTTGTAGGAACTCTCAATTTTGTCTTATGGTACACTCATTCTGATGATAATCATCTCTCTGGTTACACACACAGTGATTTTGCAGGAAGCCTAGATGACAGGAAAAGCACCTCAAGTCATGATTTTCACCTGGGCACGAACCCAATTTCATGGGAATCAAAGAAGCAACCCATTGTATCAATATCTTCTGCATAGGCAGAGTATGTTGTTGATACCTCAACTTCCTATCAAGTTGTGTGGCTGAGAATAATATTGAATGATATATCACATATAGAAAAGGAGCCAACTCCTATCTTCTGTGAAAACACCTCAACAATTTCTCTATCCAAAAATCATGTGTTTCACAAGAAAAGCAAGCATATTGACACTCGCTTTCACTTCATTCACGAGCTCGTCAATAATGGTGATATAGCACTTCAATTCTGTGGCTCTTGAGATCAGCTCACAGATGATTTCACAAAGCCACTGGGAAAGTCCATTTTTTATTTTTAGAGACAACACTTGGGCATTATCAGTGTTGATTTTTGTAACT
>JASDQU011505826.1:0-22899 GCA_032191745.1 Picea mariana | reverse complement strand
ACATAGATAAGAACATTTCTTAAAACATAATATTAAAATATTTAATAAAAACAATACCCACATTTCATTTTCAAAACAAATCCAAAATCTTAAAATATTATGATTTCTAATTAAAAAATAATGTATAATATGAATCTTAAATAAAACAATATAAAAATAAAATGTTCTTATGATTTATGATTTAGTAAACTCTCTCTTGCATAACTTACTTATACTTTTCAATGACATATATGATCGTTATATAGAACATTAACATTAGAAGTACCAACCAACCCTTTTGTAACCATATGAGAATCTAGTAGGTCTAACCATAGGTCTAACCACATGATCAAATTATTCCATAGGTCTAACCATAGGTCTAACCATAGGTCTAACCACATGATCAAAGTACTTTTGAGAATCTAATAGGTCTAACCACATGATCAAATTATTCCCAAGGCTTTGTACAACTCTTAAGAAACATTTTTTATTCCACGAAATCATATGGTTGCATGTGACATTATATGCAACGGCTACCAACCATATCTACAAATAAAATATTTATGATTGAGACATAACATCAAAGATCCAAGTAATTATTTCTCACTGGCAAGTAAGAAATGATTGGAATTTGAATGTACTGAGAAACACTTTGCCAACTTCTATATAAATATGGATTCCAAAGATCAAACGATCAAACCATTGGTTGAAATGTGGGAAGTAAGAAATAATTGGAATTTGACTATATTGAGAAACACTTTGCCAACTTCTATATAAATATGGACTCCAAAGATCAAACCAGTGGTTGAAATGTAAACTCATAAATGAGAGTCCCCATGGAGATATGGTCAAACATGAGAAACGAAAGGATAGTCCTTTTAGTATATGGTATTAAGAACTTAGAAGTTGTCACTGAAAGTGCTCCACCATGTACGTGAGTAGGTGTTCATATCGAGATACATACATTGCACTCAACAACTTCACAAGGTTCACAAGGTGTCACATCTTTGGTTGGTTTAATGTTAGCATGATTTAGTTTTGATTTTTTTATGATGATGATGATTATGATGATGACTAATGTCCATTGAGATTGAATTGGTATATCAGACCTTAAGAGGGCAAGGGATTACTTGAAATTCTTTAGAATTTTGTTTCTGTGCTCGAAAAACATTAAGAGAAGCTTTCCAAGACCACCGTAGTTTTGTTAAGTTAAAAGGTTAGGAAGGTTGATAGTGTGACATAAATTTATTAGGAATATCATTTATAAATATGGAAACATATTTTTTATTTATTTTTTATAAAATTAAAAATAAAAGTGAAATTTGATATAATAATAATAATAATAATAATAATAATTTAATTTTAAATTCATAGTTGAGACCGTTTTCCTACAGGTTTTGGGGAGTTATAGAGTTAGTTTTCCCATAAACCTTGCTAATAGCACGTAATTTTCATGTTTTTTAAAAAATATTTTTGGTACATTAGAATGTGCTTGTGCCTTTCCTAAAGGAAAGGGCAAGTACTCACACCTTTACTGAGTAAGTGTTGAGTGGATTGTGAGGAAGAAATTTTTGTAGAGTTCAGGGAGTGCCCATGTAGCAAAAGAGGGAATATGAAGGGATAGTGTCCAATCAAATCCATCTAAGCTATTGTGGTGGAAAAGATGCTACAATATCCACTAGAACTCTATCCTCTAGTCTATCTGAAATAAGAGGTGTTCTGCATGGTCTTTCATATAGGAACTCAAATGGTTCCATCTTTATTGAACTTTGATAGCTATTGTTATAAGCAAATTTGACAATTGGTAAAAATTCCTCCCAATGCTTTTGTTGGTCTATAACATACATTCTTAACATGTCTTACAAATTTTGATTAGTTCTTTTTGTTTGATCGTCAATCTCTAGGTGATATGCCATACTAACATTTAGTTGTATTCCCAATGCTTCTTGAAAACTTGTCCAAAACCTTCATGTGAACACTACTCCTCTATCTAAAATTATCCTTTTCAGGATACCATGTAACCTCACTATTTCATTAATAAATACCCTTACAATCTCTGGTTCTTGATAAGTAGTCTTCAATCGAATAAAATGTGCACTTTTTGTCAGTTTGTCCACTACAACAAATATTGAGTCCTATCTCCTCGACAACAATGGTAGTTAAACTATAAAATCCATTGAATTCACCTCCCATTTTGATTCTAGTATCACATGTGGTTGTACCAATCCTATTGGATGTTGATGTTCAACCTTTATTTACTAACATTCAATACATCTCGCTACAAAATCAATCTTCTTTCTTCAATCCTTTTCAAAAGAATAATGGTTTAAGATATGCTTTCATCTTTTTGACTCCCAGATGAGCCATATACACTACTCTGAGATTCTCTTAAAATTAGATTATGTAATTCTTCGTTTGATGACACATATATTCTTCCATAAAAACATAGTAAATTGTGGTTGTCCAGTGCATATCCTTCAAATTTTAGAATTCTCATTTATTCATTCTCAAGTTTTGTTTTTACTTCTTTATACCATTCATCTTCTAATTGTAATTTCAAAATCTTTTCTCTCTAATTTGTTTTTAATGGTATAATTAAGAAAATATGTGGTCTACGACTTAAAGCATCCACAACTCTATTCATTGTTCTCTTAATGTATGTTATCTCAAAAACATACTCACTTAATAAATCTGACCATCTTCTTTGTCTAGCATTCAAATTACTTTTGAGTAAAACTATGTTGTAAACCATGATTACCTATTTTTAACTCAAATTTTCTTCCAACTAGATAGTGCCTCCAGATTCTCAATGCGTGCACTATCACTAAAAGTTCCAAATCACACATCACATAATTCTCCTCACAGGGTTGAATTTTTATTGAAGTGTAGGCTATTACCCTACCTTCCTACATAAGTACTCTTCCTCATGGTGATATGCTTGGTCGAATAAATCCTAAATCCAATAGTTCTTGTAATTGTGTCTGTAACTTTCGTAACTTTAGTGTCACATGCAATAATGAGCCCTTATAATGGGTTTTATTCCTAGTTTAAGTTCAACTGCAACATCTAACTCTCTTTTAGGTGGTAATCCAGAAAATTATTTTGGGAATACATATTTGAATTATGACAATGTAAGGTATTGTTCTAAATTTATTGAGTCCTTCTTTTCATTCATTTATATTACAACATAAATCTTGCATCCTTTTCACATACTTCTCTTTACTTGTAAGACTGATATGAACCTTAGTGATACTCCTCCATTCTCCCCAACTAAAGTTCTTTTATGACCTGCATCATCTGTAAATTAAAGTCCCTTGTTCTTTTGTCATATTATCCATAACATGTATGACATCAAATTGTGCAATAATGTCTGAGTTGCCTTTATTTAATAACTTCTCTATATGATGAGAGTTTACTATTTTAAGAGAGCCTACCTAAATCTCTTGAAGAGTGTGTACATGACCCTATTTAGTGAAAATCATTTAGAGTTATTTGAAATCCATGGTGTTCGATCCCAATGTGTGTAGCCATTCGGCCGCCAATACTATATCATAAATATCCATATTGATGGAAAATAGATGGGCTTTGAGATAACATCCTCCCATCTAGAGTTTAACATTTTCAAATCTACACGCACATTTCATCATACCTCCATTGGTTATCGTGATTTGAAAGTTGTGTACTGGGTGTACAAAAAAATGGGTTTATTTTTCCACTCTCTTGTGAATGAAATTGTGAGTACTTCCACTGACAACTATGAATTTATGATGTTTGATGTAGCCTATGAGTTTCAAGGTTTGTGGAGTCAAAATTCCTGATAATGCTTGTAAGGATATTAGGGGTTCTTCACGAGGGAATGGAGGTTCAATATTTGCATGAGTTTGAATGTTGGTTTCTTCAACCATTAACTCCAGTGTCTCTTCRWTAGTTGTGTCTTTGGTCAAATCCTRAGTGATCATACCAATTTGTAACATTTTTTGTTCTTTACATCGWTGACCTGGAACAMATTTTTCATCACARTTATAGTAGATTCCTCATATTTGGTGTTCTTCCATTTCCACTAGAGATAACCTTTGTAATTTCAAGGGATGAGTAGGATTTTTCCTCGGGTGTAACATACCTCTCCACTGAACACACTTTTATTGACTTATTCTTTGAGGACACTTGTGTGCAAGTGATCCGATTATGGTATATTATGATTTCATTTTGATTATGGATTATATATGATGATGATGATGATGATGATGCATTGCGACTTATAGCTATTTTGATGGATACGTATTGGAAGATTCTATTGACAGGTTTTCCTGAGTGTGTAGGTCACATGACAGGTTATGGATGTTGATGGAATCAATGAAACTTCATTGGAATCCATATTGAGTCAAGAAGTGGATTGTATTTTTATTGAGTATTTCCCTTTATGCACATGTGACATATGATTGATTTCAATATGATTTATGTATATGGATTATTGACATTATTTTTTTAGTGGATTCAGGCTTGACGATGCTTGCTAATCCAACTCACATAAGGAGTAAAGGGGCCATGCACGAAAACTAGACATTTGAGGGAGAGGTGTGGCAACATCACTGTCACATCCTACTAGCACTCATGTTGTGACCTGAACTGTAGGTTAACAATTACCTAGTTTGAGAGGTCCATGATGTCATGAGGGTGGATTGAGACAATCGCTCATGAATATTTTTAAAGGGTGTGCAATAAGGTGGGGTCCTTATTCCTAAGAAACCCTTATTATCTCACAAGCGTGACCAATGTTGATTCCAAAGGGTTGGAAAAACTTCCAAAACCAGTCAAAGGCCAGTGGCACCCTTGGAGCATGAAGGTGCATCTTGAAAGGCACGTAGCATAATTAAAACTTGAGTCAATAAATCTAGGTGGTCTAGAAAACATTGAAATGATTAGACCTTGTTAGAATAATTTAATTAATTAAACAGTAAATTATTAATTAAAAAGACTAACAAGAGTCTAATCCTAAGTCTAAGTTTAATTAAGGGACTAATTAAAACATTAATAAATTAAAATAATTGAGATAAATCAAATTCTAGGAAAAATTGAGTAAAATCTAAAGATTGGATAAAATGAAAATGTGTGCATGAAATTAATAAAATGGATTTTTAAAATAGAAGGAAATAATAATATGAGAGATTAGGTGTACAAAGAATAGAATCTTGAGTCAACCTACCTCTAGTTTAACTAGAAGAAGACTTCTAATCCAATTCTAACTAAGATCTAGTTAGGAGACACTCATTATGAAATTTTGGGGAAGAAAGGGACATCTAATAGAGAAAATAGGAACACATTGGGGATTGTGCGGAAAATTGACTTTTTAAATAAAATAAAATTGGTAATTACTTGTGCAACTTGGGGGGAGTGTGACAAGTGTGTGGGTGTATAATCATAACTAATTTAATCTAAAAAATAAATTATTTGTGCATGAGGACATGTGTCAGTAAACAAATTTCTACAAAGAAAATGGTATTGAGAGGAAATGGATATCTCTCTGATCTTGGTAAGGTTATGCTACCAAAATTTTGTGGATTGTGTTTTACTTGTGAGAGTTGGGATACCAAGCTTGTGGAAAGAGAGGAAGCTATTTCTTACGAGGAAATCCTTGGAGATATTGTTTGTTGGTTTCTTGTGTGTGGCCCCTTTGCAGCTCATGGAGCTAAGGGGGAAGAAGAGTACCCCTAGCATTGGCTAGGAGGTACCAGTGAGGTTCTTGGATTTGCAAGCGGGAGTAAGAGGATGAATCAAGTTCTAAGTTTGAATTCGCCAGCAACAACATCTTTCGCCAGTGACATCATTATTGGTTACGATATTTGATTGTTAATTGACTATTATTATTTGAATTGATTGTATTGAGATTTTTATTTATATTGGTAATGGATCGCAAAAGTTCAAATTTTATGTATGCACAATGTATCTTGGAGACAAAATGATCTTCAAAACATATATATAAATATAAAAATTATTGAATAAGATTATGTTATTTCTCATCGATTATTGGAATATGAATTCTCATTTTCTGTTAGTAATATTATATTAAACTGTAAATGAAATTGTTGTCAAAGAATTAGAACGAACTGTTCATAAATTCAACAATTTTAGTATTAACGCATCGATTGGATGTTGGTAATTTGTGAAAAAATTGTCTACTATCCATGTGTTGTTGAATAGTTGTGGCGATAAATTGGATTGTGTGTTAACATTTTGTTACCTACGTTTACAATGTCTTTAATGGTTGAATTCTTTGAACTTGGATTTCTTGTTTCTCAAATTCGTATCACTGTGGACTTAACATAGACTTATCCTCTAGATAGTGTGATGGAATTTAGCCCTCCGATGGTACGTGTCATTGTTTGGATCAAATATATCTCCTCAGAAGGGTGATCTCTTTCATCCTATTGGTTGAATATTATATCTCGTTGAAGCTTGTGGACAACCTCAATCCCAATGGCCTCAATGGCGGACAACCCTTACCTTGGGATTGATTTTAATTTCTCAACATCCTTTAATCTTATCGCCTAGTTGGATTTGGCATTTAATGTTTTAATTACAAAAACACAGGTTGAATAATTAACCTCTATATTCTTCCCATATTATGGATACCTTAATGAGAACACTTACTTGTTGGTGATCGTGATTGATTCTTCAATCTTAAGGCGGGAAGCATGCTCAAATTTTTCCATAGTCTCTTTTCACATGACCCAAAAAGGGTTAATATTTTTAATTGATATGGTTTCCGTTAGTTGGGTTGGAATTGTTTTTCCAGAATATAGTGGAAGTAAGGATAAGTGGATGTAATAATATAGTGGAAGTAAGGATAATTTTTAAGGGATCTTATTTACAGCCTTGAATTAATTATCAGTGTTGAATAAGATGATTGTTTTCATAAATAAAGGAGATTGAAGATTGTGTTAAAATGTTTAATGTTTCTTATTATAATTTACTCTTCCAATTTTTATGTACTATTTAATTTATAAAGGCATAGAGATTACAATGGAAAATTGTTACTTGAATATATTTATAAGTAAGGAAGGTAGTGTTAGTGAGTCTCATATTATATACGAATATATCGTGGAGTTCATCATTGCTAATTAGTATTTAATGTCACAATTGTAATAAATTAGAGAGTTTGCATTAATGATCAACAATTGAATATAAACCTTATGAATGTGTTGTGTATTCATAACTTTCATGATGAATACTATAGATTGATATTGTTTTGGATCTTTGCACAGTTGGTATTTTTCATGTTACTAACTGTAGAAAATTTTAATTATGAATTTTTCTTTATGGCTTATGGGAATAGACACTTTCTCGTTCTTTAGAACGACCGCTAGTCCCGAGACCTTAAATGGTCAAAATACATTGGATAAATCCTGGACTTGAGCGCCGATTATGTGTCTTGAAGGTCCTAACCTTGTAGGTAGGTTTGGCGGGTAGAGATCTTGTTATATTTGTGCGAAGAAATTAATATGTTAGTTTTAGAAATGATGAATTTGATTGTTGTTGTGTTGTGATGTAGATGAGTATAGAATGTGTATTATTGAAGTAGTTTAATGTCATCTATTACTTATTCTATCTGTTATATATATCAAAAAAAATATTTACCACTATTGTACTCATTTACATTGATGTCATAACAAAGGGGTCATTACATATGGTATTAGAGCGGGTTCAACCCTGTGACATTGGACCGTTACGCCTTCCACTGTGTTAAAATTTAATGACTAAATATGTATCACTTATTAATTGAATTTTTCCATGTAGGTAATCATGGTTAGAAGATAAAAGGGAAGTAGAAGACATGGTGCTGGAGGAAGAGGTCCGACACCTCCGATATTATCCACGCTAGAGGGATCTAACCCTCAGGGAGATGAGTAGACTACTGAGCAGGAGCAGGTTGTTGTGGGAGACGTGGTAGGTAGGATGAGATCCTTCCAATGGATGTTAGAGGATTTGATCAACGTCGTGGATAGAGATGAGGGCAGAGCATCTATTCCCAATGAGGGTTCACATCGCATTCCAACTGGTAGTAGTAGTATACATAGAGAACTCGAGAAGGTGAAGTTTCTCGATTTCAGGGGTGCCCTGGATGACTTAGCCACTGAGGCATGGTTGGAGAATATGGCGATGTTCTTCACACTTCATGATTACACCTCCAAAATGAAGGTCTGCATGGAAGTCTTCCAATTGAAGGAGAGTGCTCTACTTTGGTGGAAGACACTCCTACCTCAACTAAACATGGTCGTTGAAGACGTGTCGTGGGAGTTGTTCGAGGAATGATTATGGGAGAGGTATTTGTTTGAGGAATTCATTGAGAATCATCTTAATGAGTTCAGCACCTTACAAGAGGTTGGTAGTACCGTACCAAAGTATGAGGCCAAGTTCATGGAGCTACTTAGGTATGCTCCACATCTGAACATGGAGAAGTTAAAGGTCAACAAGTTTATGTTTGGCCTTAAATTCAACATTCGTGTGAAGATGAGGATCCTAATGCCCTAGACATTGCACGATGTAGTTCAGAAGGACCTCATAGCCGAGGTAGAGCTAAATAGTGGGGGTTGGGGAATGAATCCTTCTAGACTGACTGGACAAATGACATCAGGAGTGCAACAATATTAGACACCAGCCAAACAAAATTTTGGGCAGCGAGATATTCTTAGAGGACCTATGTTCTCGACACCAAGAAGAAAGAAACCTAAGCAGAGGACACCTTATAGAGGACCATCACAACAACATAAGCGTCGTCCGCAACAACAACAACATTTTAGGCCTATTCAGTAGAACATAATAGTATCATAGACTGCTAGACAAACAACTTCTACTTCAGGGACCAGGAGCACTAGACCGAAGACATGATGTTGTACATGTGGAGAGACACATTACTAGCAAGACTTCTTGATTGAGAAGGCCAGAGTAGCCAGATCATCAGGACCTACTACATTTGGAGATTTGGGAAAGGCCTAGAGGATACATGCAATGGTGAATAACTGCCAGATTGAGCACCGGTCCACTGTTCTCAAGACATTAGGTACTATTGCCGACCAAAATTTTAGTATTTTGATAGATCCAGGTGCTGCAGAGAGCTTTATCTCTAGTGCAATGTTAAAGAGAATTAAGGTAAAGGTAAAGGTAAAGGTAGTCGAGCAGGATGAGTTTAGATACGTAGAAATGGCATTTGGTGCCAAACAAAAAGTTGGAGGAAACGTTATGGACTGTAGCATTAACTTGGGGGAAATTGTAATGAAGGCCAACCTATACGTCAGGATATTATTATCTTATGACATTGTGATAAGAATGGACTGGCTAGAATCACATGATGCGATACTTAACTGTAAGATGAAATGGTTAAGTTTCACGAATGATTTGGGGCATAGTAGAGTGATTGTACGAAGAAACTGGGGATTTTCCTTGAGATTTATTTCTTCCCTACAACTACAAAAGAGTATGTGCAAGGGATGCAAGATATATGAAATATTGGCGCTAAACAAAAAGGGTGAGGTGGAAGGATTATAAAACCTTCCTGTGATTCCAAAGTTTGTAGACGTATTTCCAGAAGAGTTGCCAGGTTTACTGCCAGAAAGAGAACTTGAGTTTACCATAAATTTGAAACTTGGAATTGAATCGATAGTAAGAATGCCTTATCGGATGTCAACGCCTGAATTGCAATAGTTGAAAACACAATTGAAAAAATTGTTAGACTTGGGAATTATACGTCCAAGTGTGTCACCATGGGGTGTGCCAGTGATTTTTGTTAGGAAGAAGGATGGATCATGGAGGATTTGTATTGACTACCATTAATTGAACAAGGCTACGATTAAGAACCAATATCCATTGCTAAGGATTGACGATTTATTTAATAAGATGAAGAGAGAAGTTATGTTTTCCAAGATCGACTTGAGATCAGGATATCACCAGTTACGGATCAAAGAGGAAGATATCCCTAAGAATACATTTAAGACAAGATTCAAACACTATGAGTTTACAGTTTTACCATTTGGATTGACAAACACCACGTGAGTATTCATGAGTTTCATGAATGGGTTGTTCCCCGAATATTTGGACATGTTTGTTCAAGTATTTATTGATGACATATTGATATATTATTGGATGAAAGAAGAGCATGATGAACTCTTAATATTGGTCCTGCAGTGTCTAAGAGAAAACAAATTGTATGGGAAGCTATCAAAATCTTATTTTTACCAATCAAAGATTCATTACTTGGGACATATCATATCTAGTGAAGGTATCGTTGTGGATCCAACGAAAGTAGAGGCCATTATGGAATGGAAAACACTGAAAAATGTACAATAAGTACGTATCTTTATGGGTTTAGCAAGATATTACTGACGGTTCATTGAAGGTTTTTCGAAGATAGAAAATCCAATCACGAAATTGCAGAATAAAAACAAGAAGTTTGTATGGACTGAGAAATGCACAGAGTCATTTCAAAGGCTCAAGGTGTTTTTCAAGACAACTATGATACTAAAGGTCCCCAACATGGACAAAGAATTCTTGGTATGCACAGATGCATCCAAGGAAGGATTAGGTAGATTTTTGGTGCAAGATGGTCGAGTGATCACTTACATATCGAGGAAATTGGGAAATCATGAAGAGCACTATGCAACAAATGACTTAGAGTTATTATCAATTGTATATGCCTTGTGAGTTTGGAGACATTATCGGATTGGACAAAAATTTGAATTAAAGACATATCACTATGGATTGCATCATATATTCACACAGAGTGACTTGAATGCGTGACATAGACATTGGTCAGAATTACTCAGCAAATACGACTTTGAGATTTCTTACATTAAAGGTAAGGTGAACATAGTGGAAAATGCGTTGAGTTGGAGACCATGCATATTCTCAGTAATACCTCTTAAGAAAAATCTTTGAGAAAATATTCTAACCTTACAATTTGATGATGATTGGTACAAGGATGTTAAGAATAGCATTGGACAATATACCATGATGGTACCGATGTATGAAGGTTATTCATTAGACAACGACGGATTGTTGAGATTTAACGATAAAATTTACATACCACCTAACGATAAATTAAGAATTTTAATCTTTAATGAAGCCCATCGAGCAATGTACATGGCTCATCTGGGATTCACAAAGATGAAGGAAGACCTTAAGCCTTTATTCTTCTAGAAAGGATTGAAATCGGACATAGTTAGTTACGTGGTGATATTTCTAGAATGTCTGCAAGTGAAGGATAAACATAGACATTCAACACGATTGTTACAACCACACGTTATTCCAGAATCAAAATGGGAAGTCATTTCTATGGACTTTATCGTTGGATTCCCACTGATGGCAAGGAGACATGATTCGATTTTTGTGGTAGTTGACACTCTGAAAAAGAGTGCACACTTTATTCCAGTGCGTACGAGATATCAGGCACCATAAATAGCGAGGGTTTTTGTCAGTGATATTGTGAGATTACATGGTGTACCAAGAAGGATAATATTTGATTGAGGATCAATGTTTATAGGACGGTTTTGGACCAGTTTCTAAGAAGCATTGGGAACACAACTGAATTTTAGTACAACTTATCACTCAGAAACAAACGGACAAATAGAAAGAATGAACCATATTTTGGATGATTTGTTGCATATGTATGTAATGGACCAACAAAAATGTTGGGAAGACTTCTTGCCATTGGTATAGTTTCCATACAACAACAGCTACCAAAGTACGATTAAAATGGCACCGTTTGAGTTTCTTTACAGGAGACCCTATTAGACGCCATTGAGTTGGGATCGACTTGAGGATAGGGTCCTGGTAGGATCGGAAGTGATTCGAGAAGTGAAAGAACATATGCAATAGATAAGACATAGGATTAAAGAAGTGCAGGATTGGTGGAAGAGTTATGATAATGTGCATCACATTGACGACAATTATGAAGTTGGAGACAAAGCTTTCTTTCATGTAAAACCACACAAGAGTTCGATCAAGTTTGGGAAGGGTGATAAACTGTCTCCTAGGTTTGTGGGACCTTTTCATATTTTGGAAAAGAAGGGACCCACGACTTATCGACTAACCTTTCCTGATTCTTTGAGGCATATGCACGATGCATTTCATGTATTTGTTTTGCGACATTATATTAGTGATCTGTCACATGTTATTGACATGAATTATTTGCAGGTGTCGGACAAGGGTGCTCTCATGGAGGAGCCAATCAAAATTCTGGACCATCACACTCGACAACTACGACATCAAATAGTCGATCAAGTCAAGGTCCAGTGGGACAATTATAATCCACACTCGACTACCTGGGAGGACGCATATGAGATGTGTCAACAGTTTCCATACTTTTTTGATGGATTAGATATACAGATCTTTGTCAGATACATTTATTTGCATTTATATTATATGAACTTCGGGTCGAAGTTTAAAACAAGAGGGGATATATGTAACATCCCTATCCACTGAGCACACTTTTATTGACTTATTCTTTGAGGACAGTTGTGTGCAAGTGATCCAATTATGGCATATTATGATTTCGTTTCAATTATGGATTATATATGATGATGATAATGCATTGTGACTTATAGCTATTTTGATGGATACGTATTGGTAGATGATATTGATGGGTTTTCTTGAGTGTGCAGGTCACATGCCAAGTTATGGATGTTGATGGCATCAATAAAACTTCCTTGGAATGTAGATTGAGTTAGGAATTGGATTGCACTTTTATTAAGTATTTCGTTTTACGCACATGTGACATATGATTGATTTCAATATGATTTATGTATATGGATTATTGACATTGTTTTGTCAATGGATACAGGATTGACGATGCTTGCTAATTCGACTCACATAAGGAGTAAAGGGTCCATGCACAGAAACCATACATTTGAGGGAGAGGTGTGGTAGCATTTCTGTCACAGCCTACTAGAACTCTCACTATGACCTGAACTGTAGGTTAACGATTACCTATTTCGAGAGGTCCACGATGTTGTCAAGGTGGACTGAGACAGTCTCTCACGAATATTTCTAAGGGGCACAGAATAAGGTGGGGTCCTTAATCCTCAGAAGCCCTTAGTCCCTCACAAGGTCGAACAAATGGAGTGTTGACTCCAAAGGGTCAGAAAAACTTCCAAAACCAGTCAAAGTCTAGTGGCACCCTTGGAGCATGGAGACCTTTCTTGAAGGGAACATAGCATAATTAAAACTCGAATCAATAAATCTAGGTGGCCTAGAAAACATTGAAATGATTAGACCTTGTTAGAATAATTTAATTAATTAAACAATAAATTATTAATTAAAAACTCTAACAAGAGTCTAATCATAAATCTAAGTTTAATTAAGGGACTAATTAAAATATTGATAAATTAAAAGAATTGAGATAAATCAAATTCTAGGAAAAAGTGAGTGAAATCTAAAGATTAGATAAAATTCACATGTGTGCATGAAATTAATAAAATGGATTTTTAAAATAGAAGGAAATAATAATATGAGAGAATAGGTGTACATAGAATAGAATGTTGAGTCAACCTACCTCTAGTTTAACTAGAAGAGGACTCATAATTCAACTCTAACTAAGATCTAGTTAGGAGACATTCATTAAATGAAATTTTGGGGAACAAAGGGACATCTAAGAGACAAAATAGGAACACATTGGGAATGTGACGGAAATTGACCTTTTAAATAAAATAAAATTTGTAATTACTTGTGCAACTTGGGGAGAGTGTGAAAAGTGTGTGGGTGAATAATCATAATCAATTTAATCTAAAAAGTAAATTATTTGTGCATGAGGACATGTGTCATTAAACAAATTTATATAAAGCAAATGGTATTAAGGGGAAATGGATATCTCTTTGATTCTTGGTAAGGTTATGCTACCAAAATTTTGTGGATTGTGCTTTACTTGTGAGAGTTGGGATACCAAGCTTGTGGAAAGAGTGGAAGCTCTTCCTTGTGAGGAAATCCTTGGAGATATTGTTTGTTGGTTTCTTGTGTGTGACCCCTTTGCAGCTCAGGGGGATAAGGAGGAAAAAGAGTACCCCTAGCATTGGTTGGGAGGTACTGGTGAGGTTCTTGGATTTGCAAGCAGGAATAAGAGGACAACTCAAGTTCTAATCTTGAATTCTCCAACAACACCATCTTTTTATAGTAACATCAATATTGGTTATGATATTTGATTTTTGATTAAATAGTATTGTTTGAATTGATTGTATTGATATTTTTATTTATATTGGTAATGGATCACAGAAATTCGGATTTTATGTATGCACAATATATCTTGGAGATAGATTGTTCTTCAAAACAATATATATATATATAAAATATTGAATAGAATTATGTTATTTCTCATTGATTATTGGAATACAAAGTCTCATTTTCTGTTAGTAATATTATATTAAACTGTAAACGAAATTGGTGTCAAAGAATTAAAACAGACTGTTCAGAAATTCAACGATTTTAGTATTTAACGCATCGATTGAATGTTGGTAATTTGTGAAAAAATTGATTTCTATCCATGTGTTGTTATCCTTGCTATAGTGCGAATTGAATGCACTATGTCTACGGAATGATGCAAACTAAAACCACACCTCTATCTTGGAGGATAATTATTTGAATCACTCTTAACAGTAGCGTGAGAATTTTATAAACATTGTGATCATATTTTATGTATATAAATTCCTATTTGATAATCACTAATGAAATCGCGGGGAAACTTCTGTTACAAATTTTTATCATTGGATACAGACCCTATACTTTGCCGTGACTTTAACAGTCTCTTAAATGTTGAAAAAATAGCCTTGGGATTCTGCGTTATGATTCTCTCATTTTTTTTTTTAAATGAAGGAAATTGGGTGGATGTCCACTTAATTTAAACGTATTCATCCTCATCGTGATACTAGTTTAATGGAACGGGAGGAATCCTTGCCCACATTGTTTTTACCTCTTAAACATTTCAATTTCCAATGAGAGATATGTTGATATTGATTTAATATCTATTCGAACTTTGGTTGAAATATTTTTAATTATTAACTCATCCAACTTTGTTGATTCATTCGCTCTTAAGTTCGGTTTGCTTGGAAATTTATTTTAACTTCTTGGTTTAGATTAATCTTGATAGTTTTGGCGGGGATACGATTTTTATGTCTCCTTTTTAAATGTTCCAATATTGATACTCTATAATACTGTCGACGCCTCTTTAATGATGGTGGATTGATTGTAACACTTCTCAATTACAAATCTCTCTCTTTTCAGACGAAGTTGCATGTTTTTAAAAAGAATTAAATTAAGGAAGTATTTCCTACTTGTTAACTAAACCGGAAGTCACTCCTTGGTAGAGTGGTCGCACCTTCTGCGGAACAACAGTGGTGGCGATAAATTGGACTATCTGTTAACATTTTGTTACCTTCATTTATGGCAGCTTTAATGGTTGAATGCTTTAAACTTGGATTTCTTCTTTCTCAAATTCATATCACTATAGACTTATCACAGTCTTATCCTCTAGTGTAACATCCTTCTCTACCAAGCACACTATTATTGACTTATTCTTTGAGGACACTTGCGTGCAAGTGATCTGAGTATGATACATTGTGATTTCATTTAGATTATGGGTTATATATGATGATGGTGAGGTGTTATGGATTATTGATTATATTGATGAAAATATATTGAAAAGATGATTTTAACAATTCATCCTGAGTGTGCAGGACACATGACAGGTTAAGGATGTTGATAGCATCGATGGATTCCCTTGGACTCCAGGTTGAGTTAGGGAGTGGATTGTATTTATTGAGTATTTCATTTCATGTACACATATTGTATGATTTATTTTAATATGATTTATGTATATGGAATTATTGACAATGTTTTTGTCAGTGGATGCAGGCTTGACAATGCTTTCTAATCCGACTCACATAAGGAGTAGAGGGGACATGCACATAAACCAAACATTTGAGGGAGAGGTGTGGCAACATCCCTGTCACAACCTCTAGCACTCCCACTATGGTATGAACAATAGGTTAATGAATACCTAGTTTGAAAGGTCCACGATGCCGTGAGGGTGGACTGAGATAGTCGTGCACGAATATTTCTAAGGAGCACAGAATAAGGCAAAGTCCTTATTCCTTTGAAGCCCTTAGTCTCTCACAAGTTCGACTGAGTGGAGTGTTGACTCCAAGGGCCGGACAACTTCCAAAACAATTCTAAGGTGAGTGGCACCCTTGGAGCACAGAGGTGCGTATTGAAGGGCACGTCACGTAATTAAAATCAAGTCAATAAATCTAGGTGGCCTAGAAAACATTGAAATAATTAGAACTTGTTGGATTAACTAATAAATTAAACAATAGATTGTTAATTGAAAATACTAACAAGAGTCAAATCCTATGTCTAAGTTTAATTTGGGGACTAATTAGAATATTAAATTTGGGATAAATCTAATTCTAGGAAAAGGTGGGAAAAATCTAATGATTGGATAAGATGCACATGTATGCATAAATTTAATAAAAATGAATTTTTAAATAGAAATAAATAATAACTTGAGAGGTTGGGTATACATAGAATAGAATCTAGATTCAAACTACAATAGTCTAACTAGAATAAGACTCCTACATAAACTCTATCTAAGATCTAGTTAGGAGACACTCATTAAATGAGAATCTAGGGAACAAACAGACACCTAGGAGTGAAAATAGGAACACATTGAGGAATGTGAGGGATTTTGACCTTTTTAAATAAAATAAATTTGTTAATTACTTTTGTAACTTGGGTAGAGTATGACAAGTGTGTGAGTGAATAATACAAATTAAATTAACTAAAAAGTTAATTATCTATGCATGAGGACATGTGTTAGTGAAGAAATTATAATAAAAAAATTGATGTAGAAGGGAAATGGATCTGACCTTTGAAGCACTATTATGCTATTGACTTTTTATTTGACTGTGTTTTACTTGTGAGAGTTGGGACTCCAAGCTTGTGAAAAGAGTGGAAGCTCTTCCCTGTGAGGCAAGCTTGGAAGGTATTGTGTTCTAGTTTTTTTTCTAGGCCCTTTTGTGGCTCAGGGGGTTAAGGGGGAAGAAGAGTACCCCTAGAATTGGTTGGGAGGTACCAGTGAAGTCTATGTGATTAGCAAGCGAAAGTAAGGAAGGAGCACAAGACTTTGAAGGGCATCTTCATTACACAACTTCCAATGGTCCTAGTATTTTTATATTATGAATTTATTTTTATTACGGGTGTATTAGTATAATATATGGATAGGGTCACTGTGGAATCACAAGAAATATTCAAAGACAATTGTTACAGTTGCTTCCAAATGAATAATAGATACAATGTTTACATTTTAATTTTCACTGTAATTTCAGATGTTTTCCGAAATCTAAATTTGAGTGGTTTAATCCTCATTGTAAATTTGAATTCATATTGTGTATGGACTATGTTTTGAATAATTTCATATTTATCCTTATTGAAGTTTGCATGATCAGAGTCTTTGAGATTATTTAGAGAATTAAATAGTGTGTCGTTCGCTGGTAAACTATGGAACTAAGTCTGAATTTTGTATTCGTGAGTTCTCTGTTGAAATTCGTTTAAACCCTAAATCAACCCATATCGTGGGATCTTTGTTGAATTATAATCCATATTTGAATTTTGTATCGTGGGATCTCTGTTGATTTATACTCCATATTTGAATTTTGTATCGTGGAAATATCTGTTGAAATTTTTGTCATTCCAACTTGATTCGTATTCGACCTCCATTAAATTTTGTTAATCTGAATTTATCGTGTATTCCTTGTTGATTGCTTATAAATCCGAAGTTGTTAGTAGCATGGGTTCTCTGTATATTTTATATTCTAAACCCAAAATTTTCTGGATCGTGGGATGCCTAGTTCGCTTTGTTTTTCCTACTTCTATTATGGAGTTTAGACTTCTTTTAAACTTAGGAGCTAGCCATTTTACCCTGACTAGTTATGCATGTGACCGCGGGCTAGAACCTTGACCGTGGGCTAGAACCTAGCATTGGACCTAAAGGCACTATTTGGAGCTCCAGGACTCTAGCACTCCAGAGTTTTTTCAACTTCAACACTCCTGTTGACCCCGAGTGTTATTGGTTGAATTCGGTCATCAGTGAAGTTGACTGATAGATGTAGGTTAACCATACCCTTCCACTTCCCTTCGTCAACAATAATGAACTTAATCGAACAACTGGAAGGGATTCTCATCACACGAGGATATACACTGGAGATCTACTCCGCAACTCTAGGCTTTGGGGTTTTTCTCTTCTTTCACATCTTTAGACTGTTTCACCTGGATCATCGAACCCCCAAAGGGCTTGGAGATCTGAAGGATTGCACTCCTCTTTAGATCAATGATTGTCTTCCACTTAGAAATTCAGAACTCCAGGATTTCCTCACCTTTTTTCAACAACATCTCAATTCCTTCGAAGTGTCGAACTACTGAATCTTCAAAGGACGAAGGCTCAAATATCTAAAAAACCTTGATCAATCACTATATTTGTGGTTTTCCTTTTCTCTGAGACTTCAGAGCTTCGTGGGTTCTTAGATTTTAACAACTATGAATCGAATTAGCTGAATCCCGAATAACGAAGAGATATACAACTCATTCATTTCCAACAATTGACGCTCAGGATTTACTCCGTACTTCGGGACTCCGGGATTTCCTTAACTTTTAACATCACGACTCAAAATTCACCGTAGTGTCAAATTACCGAACCTCCGAAGAACAAAGGCTCGTAGATCTAAGGGTCTTCGATCAGTCGCTAGATCTATGACTATCATTCACTTCGAGACTTCAGAGCTTTGGGGTTTCTTAACTCTTAGAAAGTTATGAACCCAAGTCACCAATTAGCCTAACCCTTGAGGATCGAATGGATCACATCCACTCACTGATCTACAGTGTAGTTTCACTCCGCAACTTCGGGATTCAGGGCTTTTTTAATACAAAAAACTCAAATATGCCAAAGTGACAAAGCCCAAAAGTCTCAGGGTTAACAAGTGCACTACTCTAGTATGATCGGATAGTTGTTGGGATTTTGACTCCTCACAATCTGATCCCATCCACTAATTCCTTCAAAGGGATTTCACACTCTTGTTTTCCTCACTTGAACCCTGCACATGCTTTTTCTCCTGAGATCTGGAATCTAATTTTTGTGTGCGTGCTTTGTGCCTCCCTTGTGTAAGTTCACACTATCTCTCCTGAGCTTCATTGTTCTGAAATTTAATACCTTTACTCGCCTTGAGTGGTCTCTGTGCACACATGGTGTTGTTTATTTTGACCTTTAGGCCTTCAAGGGGCCCATTTATGCACTTCTGGAATTGGCTCTGGATGTGTTTGCACTTTGACACTCATAAGAGAACTTTGAGTTTCTTTTAGAACATTTTAACTCATTCTTAGAACAAACTTTCACTCGATTGTAGAAATTCTTCATCACAATATTAGTTAGTTCATAAAGTACAGAGTAAGCTTACTACTTCTTGTATGTGTTGAGAGATTTTATCTTCTCTTCTTTTCCTCTTTTAAATTGTTATTTAGATCATATATCTATCTAATTGGTTGTACCTTGTAGGGTTGTCACACTTATTCCATGTAAACATAAGTAAAGTTGAAACTGTCATAAATGATAGATTACCTATTTAAGGGTTTCTGTTTTTTCTTTTACTGTTAAGTTTCTGTCATGATACTATTGAAAATTATTCCTATCCTTTAAATTAGTAAGATGATGAATTATTGTAATATTATACATTTGTGTTATGAAATGGTGACCATGTTACCAGATTTTCTGTGTGTTTGAAGAAATTGTAGTAAAGAATGCTGAGAATTATAGTTGAACTTCATAATAGATTGAATTTATGGGAATTAGATACTTCATTGTTCCTTAGAACATTCGTCGGTCTTGAGACCTTAAATGGTCAAAATCAATCGGATGAATCCTAGACTTGACCATTGATTATGTGTCTTGGAGGTCCTAACCTTGCATGATAGGTTGGGTGGGTAGACATTGTATGTGATGTTATGTGATATGGCAGATCCTTAATACATTGAAGTTGTATCTAAATCTAGTTGTCTAATGAGATGAATTAAATAGATTGTGTATTACTGAAGTATGTTAATATCATGTTTCACTTGTTCTATTGACATTAAAAAAAATACATCTCTTACAGTTTCTCAATTACTTATATGACATAATAAAGGGTTTGTTACATCTAGATAGTGCGATGGAAGTTAACCCTCCAATGGTACATTCCATTGTCTGGATCAAATCTATCTCCTCAAATGCGTGATCTCTTTCACATTATTCATTGAATCTTATATCTCATTGAAGCTTGTCGACAACCTCAATCACAGTGGCCTCAATGAAAGATAACCCTTAGCTTGGGATTGATTTTGATTTCACAACATCCTTTAATCTTATCGCCCAGTTGATTGATTTTGATTTCACAACATCCTTTAAACACGGGTTGAATAATTAACCTCTATCATCTTCTCATATTTTGGATACTTTAACGAGTACACTTAGTTGTTGGTAATCGTGACTAATTCTTCCATCTTGAGGGAAGCATGCTCAATTTTTTCCATACTCACTTTTCACATGACCCAAAAAGGGTTAATATTTTTAATTGATCTGGTTTCCGTTAGTTGGGTCGGAATTATTTTTCCAATATCTCGATTGTATGCTTCTCTTTATTTAGGTGGTATCTTATAAAATTTGATTATTTTATGCCTTTTAATAAATATTGGGACAATCTTATTCACTATCCTTTATAATTTTAATAATTATAATTGTAGCTTCGCACATGGATAATGTAATATGGAAACATGTAATAATATAGTGGAAGTAAGGATAAGTGTGAAGGGCTCTTATTTACAGCCTTGAATTATTATCAGTGTTGAATAAGATGATTGTTTTTATAAATAAAGGAGATTGAATATTGTGTTAAAATGTGTAATTTTTCTTATTACAATTTACTCTACCAGTTTTTATGTACTATTTAATTTATAAAGGCATAGAGATTAAAATGGAAAATTGTTACATGAATATATTTATAAGTAAGGAAGGTAGTGTTAGCGAGTCTCATATTATATACGAATATATTGTGGATTTCATCATTGCTAATTGGTATTTAATATCATAATTGTAATAAATTAGAGAGTTCGCATTAATGCTCAATGATTAAATATAAGCCTTATGAAAGTGTTGTGTATTCATAACTCTCATGATGAATACTATAGATTGATATTGTTTCAGATATTTGAATAGTTCATATCTTTTGTGTTACTAATTGTAGAAAATTTTAATTATGAATTTGTCTTTATGGATTATGGGAATAGATTCCTTCACGTTCCTCAAAACGACTGCCAGTCCTAAGACCTTAAATGGTCAAAATACATCAGACAAATCATGGAATTGTGCGTCTATTATGTGTCTTGAAGGTCCTAACCTTATAGGTAGGTTGGGTGGGTAGAAATCTTGTTATCTTTGTGCGGATAAATTAATCTATTAGTTATAGAGATGATGAATTTGATTGTTTCCATGTTGTGATGTAGATGAGTTTAGAATGTGTATTATTGAAGTAGGTTAGTGTTGTCTATTACTTATTCTGACTATCGTATATATATATATATATATATATATATATACACACACACACACACACCACTACTGTACTCATTTACATTGATGTCATAATGGAGGGGTCGTTACATTGAGGAATTACCCTAGGGAGGACAAGTGCAAGGAATGAAGCTAGTTTTTTTATTTGTGAATTGATCATTATCTCTTCTTTTAGGGCCCTATCAGTTGCTTCTTACAATGTAGCAGGACATTGCATTCAAACTTGTGTTCAAATATCCTCCTTGAGACCACTAATGAAACATTGTTTATAGAAACAATATGTTAATTTCTATATACAAGAATGGTTAATTTCTCAAAGGTTTCCATAAAGTCATCGACTGATCCTATATGGCGTAACTTGGTAAGCCACCCCAAATAGTGAGTATCTCTCTCAAAACATGCATGGATAGATTTAACAAATTGACTCCAAATGATGTAGCCCATATATGTTTTTTTATGCCATTCCCACCATTGCCATCATTTCAGGTCAAGATACAAGAACCCCACCATGAGTTTCATCATGCCATCAGTAATTCCTTAGAGGGAAAAATAGTATTCCATCTAGGTGACCCATCCTAATAGGTCAAAACAATTAAACCTGTTTAGGTCCACCTTAGGTGAATAGTGACATATGTTATTATCCACTGGTATATTGTTGTAAGGACCCAAAGAGGGTTGCAGGTGGAATATCGTCTCGAGTTAGAAGTTTCTTTCCAGTGTGTCTCAATGTGTTGTGTAGTCTAGCGGTGTTCTTATAGTATTCTTCAAGCTATAATATCTGACAACTTCTCATTCAACATATTTTTGAAGTTGTATAGGTTCTACTAATTTTTTTTTCTCCAAATTCTCATCCATCATCTTATCCAACTCATTTATGTTCTCCTGAATTTTCTTGTGCTAAGCTTCCATGTGATCCAACTTGTTTGTAGTAGAGAGGGGAGTCATGTTTTCCATGGAAGTATGAGGTGGTTTATAGGGATCCTTCATGGGTGAGATCAATGAAAAAGGAAGGAAAAGCGAGTGTTAGGTGCTATAACTCTCCAATATACGTGTATATTCCAATAGTAATACTCGACCCAATATATTAGGGCACTAACTTTTTGGACAACCTACCACACTTGGGGGGGGGGTGAATGAGTGTGGGGATATTTTTCCCAAAACTTCCCTTTTACATAAAAACTCCTTAGTTAACATTCAACATTTTCTCATTACTCATTGCTGTCATTTATAATCAGTTAGATGTGAATACATATCAGCAACATATATCAACAACATATCATCAAAAAATCATC
>JASDQU011505825.1:5045-24843 GCA_032191745.1 Picea mariana | reverse complement strand
GTGTGCTTCACACTTCGCGTTTACGACCTCTCATATGAAGGTCCACAAGGTGGTCTTTCAATTGAAGGGCAGCGCTCTTTTATGGTGGAAGATGCTCCTGCCCCTTTTGAACATGGTCGTCGACAATGTGTCATGGGAACTATTCGAGGGATGATTCTAGGAGAGTTATGTTTCTAAGGAATTCATTGAGCGTTAGCTCAACGAGTTCGAGGCCTTGCAAAGAGGTAGCCACACGGTGTCTGAGTATGAGGCCCATTTGGGATCTACTTCGATATGCTCCGCACCAAGTTACCCAGAAAATTAAGGTCAAGGAGTACTGGACCAAAGAAGGGGTGTTGGACGTGTGGGGAGCCACACTACCAGCGCAGCTACCTGGTGGAGAGGACTAGAGCGTCTAGATCAGTTGGACCCACTATTATGGGAGATATGGGCAAGGCCCATCGGATTTATGCAATGGTGAATAACTGTCAGGAAGAGCACCAGTTGCTGACCAAACCCGTAGTATTTTGATACATCCCGGTGCTATCGAGAGTTTCATTTCGGGTGTAGCACTAAAAAGGATTAAGGTAAAGGCAGTCAAATAGGATGATTTTAGCTTCGTAGAGATGGCTTCAAGAGCCAAACAGAAGGTTGGAGGAAAGTTTACGGGCTGTACCCTTAACCTGGGAGAGTTTTTCACCACGTCCAACTTGTATGTCACGATCTTAGGATTTTATGATGTCGTGATTGGTATGGACTGGTTGGAATCAAATGAGGTGATACTCAACTATAAGACGAAATGGTTGAGATTGGTCGATGATGAGGGACAAAGACAAGTTATTGTAGGTCAGAACTAGGGAGTTTCCCTAAGGTTCATCTCTTTCTTACAGCTATGGAAGAGCATGTGCAAGGGGTGTAAGATTTATGATATCCTTGTGTTAAATGAGAAGGGAGTAGCGGAAGGTCTAGAACACCTTTTAGCGGTGAGAGGTTTTGTAGACATCTTTTCGGGGGAAGTTACCTAGGATGCCATTAGAGAGGGAATTGGAGTTTACTATAGACCTAAAATCGGGGACTAAATCGATAGCTAAAACTCCTTATCAGATGTCAAACCCATAGTTACAAGAGTTGAGAATGAAGGTAAAGGAATTGTTGGACCTGGGACTGATACGTCCAAGTGTGTCACTGTGTGGTGTGTCTGTTATTTTCATACGAAAGAAGGATGGGTCATGGAGGCTATACATTGACTACCGTCAATTGAACACGTCCACGATCAAGAACCAATACCCATTGCCGAGGATTGATGATCTGTTCGATTGGATGAAGGGTGAGATGGTGTTCTCAAAGATTGTTTTGCGATCAAGGTATCACCAGTTATGGATCAAGGAGGATGATGTCCCTAAGATAGCCTTTAAGACGAGGTTTGCACATTACGAGTTTACTATTTTACCATTTGGACTGAAAAACACCTCAGGGGTATTTATGAGTTTGATGAATGAGGTGTTCCACGAGTACTGGGACAAATTCGTCCAAGTATTCATTGACGATATTTTGATTTACTCTCGGATGATGGAGGAGCATGACAAGAACTTGCGCTTGGTACTACAGTGTCAGTGAGAGCACAAATTGTATGGGAAGTTGTCCAAATGCACATTTTATCAATTAAATATTCACTACTTAGATCATGTCATCTCCGGCGAAGGCATTGTCATGGATCCAGCAAAGGTCGAGGCTATTATGGAATGGCCTACACCGACGAATGTCCCATAATTTCATAGCTTAATTGGTTTAGAAGGATACTATAGACAGTTTGTCGAGGGATTTTTGAATATAGTAAATCCAATCACAAAATTGCAGAAGAAAAACAAGAAGTTTGTTTGGAACGAGAAATGTGTGGAGGCATTTAGGAGGCTCAAGGAGTTGTTGGCATCATCACCGATACTAAAGGTCCCTGACATGGACACAGACTTCTTGGTATGCATTGATACATCCAAGGAAGGCTTAGGTAGAGTCTTGATGAAATACAGACAAGTGATCGCTTACATCTTGAGGAAACTGAGAAGGCATGAGGCCAACTATGCGATGCACGATTTGGAGTTGTTAGCCATTGAACAACCCTTGAAGGTGTTGGAGCCGCCTTTGTTTTTTTTTTTAGCCCGTCTTGAATTTCATGTCTTAATGCTCGAAATCGAAAGATGGTTTTTGTATGTTCCGTCTATGGTTTCAAAATCTCTGAAATCTTATCACACAAGCAACAATGACTATTGTACTCTCAAGGCAAGTTCTACTTTTCGGCAAAAAAATTTCCCCCTTTTGTTCTACCTCGAGATTTCACACATTGGATGCTATAGATCACATATTTCACAAGTCCTGAGCAATGAAATAGCGAAATCGCTTTAATTTTTACCCAAGTCAGTAACGGGAGTAAATTTTTCCTAAATCACGATTAAGCATCATCGGGTTTTCGCACCTCGGCATTCACTAAATCCAAAAATCTCATTGTCGTATCCCCGATAGATGAAACTACGAAGTTCGTATGTTAGTAACCCGTGTCAAAGTTAAAGGAAAAAACTAATCCATGGTTAAGTTTCGTTGGCAATTCGCCACTCGGCGTGTTCTCTTTTAAGAAAAACTACACTGGTTAAGACTGAGTCGCTAAGACACGATAAATATACGAACATAATTAATTAAACACTTAATCCAAGTTTATCTTTCCTTTTAATTAAAATGTATTATCACGATCTCGCGGTTTCGTAGCTCGACATGCAAACTTCTGGGAAAATTACCTTCGAAGCTCCAAGTTGCGATATGGTGAATATACATAATTACATAATTAATTAAGTGCCGAATCACAATTATATTTTTATTAACCAAAATCATACATCACAATTTCGGGGGTTAAAGGTTCAAAGGGTTAAAGTAAAAATTCCTGATTCAACGAGTACCAAAAGGTTAAATTAACTTTGGTAAAATCAGATTAATTAAGCTAAATCAATATCTCCCGTGTTTTGATGCTTTCACAGTTTACGAAGTAGTCATAATCCTTCCTTACGCCATCTGACATTTTGAATTGCCAAAATTCATGGCATTAATTAGAAATAAGGTGAATCGACAAATAAAGATCGGGTTTTTATTGCTAAATTTATTTCTAAACATGATTTGACAGATCTGTTCTAAAAAGTAATGAGTTTTTGAATATATAAAGTTGTATTCGTTATAACAAGTTCATTTCTATATTACGCAGAGAACACTTCCTTAGCGAGCTAACTTTTGTATGTATACATATTTTTATCGTAGAAGAGATAAAGAAGTATCTCCATTCATGGCCCCACGAAAAGCATCCAAAGCCAGTGTTGCGGTTTCAGGACAAGGTTCGGACAACGTCACTGATACTTCGCCTCGAAGTGTCGACTCTATCTCGAACTGGTCATTCGTTTCTGATCTTCTACAGGCCAAATTAGTGGATTATTCTGATGATTCTAGTGACAATGAAAAAGACAACATAACCACCAAGTATAAGATCGTCATTCAATCGGGATTGCATAAAGTAGTGGCCAGGCCACGACTACTCCCCTATTATGATATGGTCCGATGGGCATTAGACCATGTGGACATACCAACCAAAACCATCATGAATGAGCAGAAGGTAACCATCGGGACTTTCAGACCTGAACATCTGCAAGCTATGTACAAGTTTCCCACAGCGTCCAACCTTACATACGATGTCGAATTCTTGGAAGAGTTCAAACAGAAGGAATGTGTGCAGTATGAAAAAACCATGTCTAGCTTAATAAGAGATTGGGTTTCGCACAGTTCAGGGAAGACAGTCATGGTATATATTCAATAGCTTCCTTGGAACCATAGTTCAAGTATGTAGCTATGATGACATGCATATTATATGGGAGATAGGACACCTCACATTTATTTCTTCAATTGGTGCCTCTAATAAATCGAGTCACCAAAGGTTGTTCCTTCGACTGGGAAAAAATGTTGTCCGATAGCTTGACCATTCGGGTTACAGAGTATCGGGCACAGAAAGAGAGAGGAAAAATTTCTTCATTTTTTATGTCTGCATACATTATGGATGCTGTGTGATTTCTAACACCATTTCCATTAATGAGCTAGAGTTGGACTCCAGTAGAGGATGAACCTATCCACGTATATCATGCGCAATTGTGGGAAAACAAAGCGACAGATTTCGTATATGAAATCTTCAACTAGGTGATGGTACCGCTGCATGTCACTATTTTCGGCCACCTGCCACCCAGGATCTCGGACAGTATAGTGACAAATTTTAGCAGCATAGTTGATTGGTATGTAGAAGCCAAATTCTCATATCTCAGAGTTTTTGGGGCTTCTGTTCCCCCACATGCATTGCCATTATTCATTCCTGACAAGCTGGCTTGTCGTGAGGTTGACAGACAAACAGTGATCAGTGGTATAAGCAAGGAGCTTAATGGATACTCAAAAAAGGTATGGTGAACTTTTCCTGTTCATTTGAATTCATATTCTTTGTTAGATTTTGGGCATGCTAAAGCTGACGCAGTAGCCCTAGAAGACCTAAAGTTGGTCCTTATTGAATACAATAAGCACGATCCACAAAGGGTGGTGAGTAATCAATTGGCCAGTTACGGACTCAAGAGATTTGAGAACGAAAATTCACCCTCGGATGACATTTTTCCAGGTGCAAGATCTTATGCTGATATTTTAGCTCGGATCCAAACATTAGCACCTGAAGAGAGGGTCGATGTTTTGAAATTCCAAGAACATAGACACAGTTGTCTTCCTGTAGTATTATGGGGTGAGAGTCCGAGTACAGTGGAGGTGAAACAAAAAGATGTTGAAGGCTCCAAGGATGCGAATCCCGGTCAAGAAAAACACCAGGATGGGGGAGAGCAAACTAGGAGTCTGAAAGTAGAGATAAAGACTCTCGACCCACCAAAGGATCAGACTCTAGTTACTACTCCGAGACAATCAGCGAAGCAAATAAGAGATCTTATCACATCAGTTACTCCATTGCAGTCAACTCAGGGAAATATTGATGCAGGGTGGATCTTAAATGAAGAATTGAGGCCTATAAGGGTGGAAGAGCTTCCTCTGAATGAATTCTTCTTCGATAAGAAGAGAAACGTAGTGGTAAAGAGGGAATTCTATCAGGAAGGGGAATCGACAGTCAAGAAATACAAATTTATGACTGATGGGAAGGACAAGAAAAATGAACAATTCACAACAGAAATAGCTGGGACATTAGGGGCATATGCCACAATGAACCAATTTTCAGTCAGGTTTTGAAAAACCAGCTAAAACGAAAAAATTTCCTCATCAAAACCCTGTAAGCCAAACTAGCCACAGCAGCAGAGGCTGCCAAAGACCAGGCAAGTGTAGGAATAGAGCAAGCCAGGTTGGCAGATAAAAATGAGATAGACCTGCTCAAGACTAAGCTCGAACAAGCACAGTTGGTGGTTCTGGATGGTTAGATGCAAGTGAGCCAGCAAAAAGATTTAATCGAATAGATACAAGCTAGAGTGGAAATCGTCGAAAGTAAAGTGATAATTATCAGGATGTTCCAGTCCCAGGCGATAGAGATTCGGAGTAGAGTCTCTGTGGCCCAATGAAATTTACTCACCAAGGTAGAGGTGATTCGGGACAAATTTTTGCTGGTTAATCAAGTTTTGGAGAATTTATCTTCTAGAGAAAGAGAAGCTGGAGCAGCATGGGTCGCCTTTCAGGAGGGTATGATAGCCACAAATAAAAGGGATTCGGGAAGTACTCACAGGTTTACCATTTCAAAGCAGACTGGAGGAAACATTCTACTAAAAGAATGGGAACACAACATCTCAGAAAGTAATCTACAAGCCAAGAGGGTAACGAAATCCTTAGAAGAGGCTTTTAGCTCTATAGATAGTAATCTAGTAGGCATTGATAGCGGAGGTAATGCCGAGACATTTATTCAGATGAATATGGAAAAAATCTCACTTGATTTAAATGAAAAAGAGGAAAGAGATTCAACCGAGATCTCCCAAGTGACTATGGCAGACATGATCCAAATAGACAAATGTATGATTAAACCAAGCAGACAATTATGCATTATCAACATCATAGACAGACAGATGGAAGACAGGTTGCCACAATTAGACCGAGATTGTTACTCTTTTGAAGCCAATTTTCAAGCAGAACCGTCAAGGCTGATAATCTCGGTTGGTTGAAAGATTTGTTACTAGTACCGAGCACGCACGAGGATAAGCTTCTGGCACCAAGTAAAGACAGAGAATAAGAAATGGAGCGATTTCTCTCCTCCCTATCATAACTGAAAATTTTTCAATGATTGAGATTCCATCTTATTGTAAAACTGTATAAATACACCATAGAAAGAAAGGAAAAGGGCTGGACCTTTTTGTGTCGATTGTAACAGAGGTTTTACATTTTGAGAGTTAATATAAAGCAAATATGAAGATTCTCAATTCCATCACAACTGTGTTATGAGTTTGTTTTCTTATATCTCATATTTTATGTCATTTCATATTCGTATTTGATGAATGCTTCGCTATAATTTAGTGCAACATCTACTATAGTGAATGAATTTTGGTTTTCTATATTGTTTACTATTTTTCCTCTGTACCAACTACAGTAGGTATAAGACCAGTCAACACTTTCATAATTCTATATATATTTTATGCTTCATCAGGTTATCTCTTCACATTCTTGTTCTTCTGTTTATATGTGAGATTCTCCCTTGATAGGAGCCTTGCTCGATAGACAACTTAATGTTTTCTCCCACCTCATACATTTTATTAAAATATAACCCAATTACGGGAAAGAGCCTTTGATTTGCACCACATTTTTATTATTGAAACCGAAATCTCTCTTTTATACGACCGAATTGAGACAACACTTAAATTCCCCTTGAATTTTTTCTTATTTTACTGTTCCTCCATGACTATCCCTGTACCAACACAACCTAATATCGAACCCGGATTATTAAACCAAACACACATTGCTTTAAACCTTTTTGATACTATTCTTAAAACAACCACTACTCGGGTTGAACTCAAATGTTCATGGGCAGCGATTGAATAGGATATAAACATCTAGGAATAGTTGGAAGCTAGACAACACTAACACAAAAATATTCCCTAGTTTCCCTTGTCGAAGGTTGACGTTTCTCTCTTCTCTACCCTTTACCCACTTTCGGATGCCTAGAAACTATACTTATAAGCCTTAAGTATAGACTCCGGAACAACAGAAGGTTTGGAGACAATACTTTTTTGGATGAAAATTTGAACTAAAGACAGACCACTGTGGACTACCACACATATGTACGCAAGTGACCTGAACGTGCGACAATGACATTGGTCGAAATTACCTAGAGAATGTGGGACAATGACATTGGTCGGAATTTCCTTTTAAAAGGGGTAGTGAACTGAGTGGCATATGCATTGAGTTGGATATCACACATATTTTTGGTGTTTCCTCTTCATACGAATCTACATGAAAAGATTCTAACTTTATAGCATGAAAATGACTAGTACAAGAGGTCGAGGGTTTTATCGGAAAAAACAAAATGATGGTACCAAGATTTGAAGGATTTACGTTTGACGATGATGAATTATTGAGGTTTAAGAATAGGATTTACGTACCATCGAACGACAATTTGAGGAGCTTGATCCTAAATGAGTCTCATAGAGTAGTGTGTATTGCTCACCCTGGAGTCACGAAGTTAAGGGTGAACCATAAACCCTTATTCTTCTAGAAGGGAATGAAGGAAGACATAGTCAACTAGGTGACCAGATGTCTAGAATGTCAGCAGGTAAAGGCTGAACATGGACACCTAGCAGGATTAAGATGGCCACACACTATTCCAAAATTGAAATGGGAGGTTATTTCGATGGATTTTATTGCTGGATTTCCATTGACGGCAAGGAGACATGACTCGATTTTCATAGTAGTAGACACTCCGACGAAGAGTGCTCACTTTATTCCTATAGGTATGACATATTAGGCACTTGACATAGCTAGAATTTTCATCGGTGAGATTGTGAGGCTGCATGGTGTGCCTAAAAGGATTATATCCAATCGAGGATCGGTGTTTACTGGACGATTTTGGACGAGTTTCCAAGAGGCCTTGGGAACCCAACTTAACTTTAGTGCGACGTATCACCCAAAGATTGACGAGAAGACCGAATGAAAAAACTAGATCTCGGAGGACATGTTGCACATGTACGTGATGGACCAACAAAAGCGTTGTGAAGAATGCTTGACATTGGTGGAATTCACTTATAACAATAGTTGCCAAAGCACCATTAAGATGGCACCCTTTGAGTTTCTTTATGGGTGACTGTGTCAGATGCCCTTGAGTTGGGATCAACTTGAGGATAGGGTCCTGGTTGGACCAAAAGTGATCCAAGAAATGGTAGTTTAAATGGAAGCTATAAGACAAAGGATCTAGGAAGCGTAGGATCGACAAAAGAGTTATGTCGATGCACATCGTGTTGACCATAGTTATGATGTGGTGATCGAGTATTATTGCAGTTGAAACCGCATAAGAGTTCAATCTAGTTGGAAAAAGGGGCTAAACTATCTCTTAGGTTCATGGTAACCTACGAGATTGTGGAAAGGAGAGGCATGTGGGCTATTGACTAGCCTTGCCTACTTCTTGAGGCATTTTTCACGATGTATTTCACATCTCTGTTTGAGACATGTTGTTTAGTGATCCTACGATGTATTTGACTTGATCACCTCGTGGGTGTCGGATGAGGGGGCACTCACTACTGATCTGATCTGCATCTTGGATCATCACATTCAACAGCTACATCGTCGAACGATGGAGCAGGTTAAGGTCTAATGGGTCAGCTATAGTCTGCACTCAGTGACCTGGGAGGATGGATATGATATGTGCCAGCAGTTTCCATTTTGTTTGATAGATAGACTTATGATACTCTGATACACATTATTTCAACACTTATGCTGTGAAACTTTAGGATGAAGTTTAAACCAAGAGGGGGTGTATGTAACATCCTTCTATGGCACACTTAGCAAACTTATTCTTTGAGGACACTTGCTTGCAAGTGATCCAGATTATTATGCTATTAAAAAATTTGATTTTGATTATGAGGCATTATGGGTTGATGACATGTTGTTTTACTACATTGACATAGACTGGTGCTATTGACTCGGTTTTACTGAGTGTGCAGGATTTTAGACCTCGAGGATGTAGAGAAATTGATGGAAACCCTTGGACTTCGGATCGAGTCGGGGAGTGTACCATTGGGGTTTGATTGTTTTACTATGATATTAGTGCATCTGATTAGATGATATGATATGGATATATTCTGACATGATTCGTTGATGATGCAGGTTAATGATATCTTACCGACTAGACTCACATGTGGAGTAAAGGGGTCACACACGACTACCAGAGATATTGAGCGAAAGGTGTGGATAGCATCCCTGCCATGGCCTACTAGCACTCCCGTCGTGGCTCGAACTATAGGTTAAAGTTTACCTAGTTTTAGTAGATCCATGATGCCGTGAGGGAAGACTACGACAGTCACTCATGATGATTCTAAGGGGCACACAATAAGGAAGGGGCCTTATTCCTTAGAGGCCCTTAGTCTCCCACAAGTTCACCTGGCGGAGTATTGACTCCAAGGGCTTTTGATGTCTACCAAGTTAGTCAAGAGGTGAGTGGCACCCTTGTGTTACGTGGTGCATCCTGAAGAGCACGTCATGCAAGAAAAATGGAAAGAGGTGAGTGGCACCCTTGGAGCACGTAGTGCATCCTGAAGGACATGTCGCATAAGGGAAACATATTAAGGCGAGTGGAACCCTTGGAGCACCTAGTGCATCCTGAAGGGAACCTCACATTGTTGATGATAAATGAATGAACCTAGATGGCCTTAGGAGGAATAATGTGTTAATAATTTTAAAAATACAAATTTCCCTAATAAAATGTCGCCCGACACGAAAATTTAAGGTCTAAGTCTAAATATGTTAGTGGTAAACTTTTATCTATCTATTTTAAAATAATAATAATAATAATAATAAAAACATAAATAATAATTATACTCTTCATTAAATCTTGTAACAATAATGGGGTAAGCAATTTAAATGATTCATAAAAATATGTTAGGGTAAAATTTTAAAAAAGGGGAAATAATTGTTTTATTATTTATGATAATTTAAAATTATTAACTAAAAAGGGAAAAAGGAAAAAGGGGGTTAATTTCTACACCTACCAATTTGAGTCCTAAATGAAAAGGGGAAAGAGCGAAATCTAAAATATTTAGGAAACTAGGAAAAGAGGGAAACATAAGAAGAAAAGGAAAACCCAAGGGAAAATGCAGAAAGTCAAACTTAGTAAGGTATCTGCCATTAAGAACTTTCTAATTTAAAACTGAACTAGAAAATTGATAATGGGGAAAGTCATTAAAACCTATAAGAGAATTTGGGGACACCTACGAGGGATTCTAGGAGTGACTCTAGGTGAGTGAGGGAAATAAAGAAAATTAATTAATTAAAGAAATTAATTTGTGGAGGAATGAAGGGGATGGGTGACATTTGTATGGGGAGGATTTAATTTATAAAAACTTAATTAAATGAGATTTTAGGAAAGTAAGGGACTTCGAAACTCTATATAATGAAGGGAGGAAAATGATGAAGGATATATTTTGTTTGCGTAACGTTACGCTGTAGAAATATGAACTTGACTGACTTAGCTTGTGGGAGCTTGGATACCTAGCTTGGTGAGGAGTGGTAGCTCGGCCTTGCGAGGTGAGTTGGGAGATAGATGAATATTTGGATAGTGTGGGTGGCCCCTTTGCGGCTTGGGAGGCTAAGAGGGAAGAAGAGTACCCCTAGCATTGGCTGGGAGGTACTGGTGAAGTCTTGTCGGTCAAAAAGAGAGATTTGCACGGAGCACATGAGACGTCACTCAGAGCGGGCGATCAGGCAACAATACACTCTCTTCATTTTGTATGGTAGATTGTGGTAGGATTTATTCTTTGATTAGCATGTTTATTGGAATAAGTAAACTGATTGTCTAGATTGATGACTGAAATTTTCTTAGCCTGGCTCAATGAGTGATTGACTCCCATGGCCTTTGTTTCCTCGCATGTATTGACCACCTTGTGGTGTTTGATTGTGACCTTTGTGGTTGTTTTCCTTCGTCCCTAGCTCATCAGTCCATGCTTGAGCAGTCAGCTAGGAGCCTGATCTACGGTCGTTGCTTCGATGTTAATAGACCTACAGATCTCAATGCCCTTCTTTTCTATGTGTGGATGATGAGTGAAGGATGTTCTGTCAGCCATCTACCTCCGTTGTTTTCCTTGGATGGTTGGATAGTTTAGGTTCTCTTACTATTGTCTTCATTTTGTATTGGTATTCTAGTAATGAAAAAACAAATTGACTCATGTATGCATTTTGTATTGGTATGCTGGAAATGGAAAAATGAATCGACTCATGTTTGCATTTTGTATTGGTATGCTGGAAATGGAAAAACGAATTGATTCATGTATGTGTTTTGTATTGGTATTCTAGCAATGCAAAAATGAATTGATTCATGTCTGCATTTTGTATTGGTATTCTGGCAATGGAAAAATGAATTGATTGATGTCTTCATTTTGTATTGGTATTTTGGCAATGGAAAAACGAATTGATTCACATCTACATTTTGTATTAGTATCCTGGAAATGGTAAAACGTTTTTTCTTTTAAAAGTTGCCAAAGATTGTCGTTTAAAATTCCCACATTTTTTTCTTTTAGATGAGACTGAGTTTGTTGTTTTAAAATTCCCACGTTTTTTCTTTCAAATGAGACAAAGATTTGTCCTTTAAAATGCCCACATTTTTTTCTTCCAGATGAGAATGAGTTTGTTGTTTTAAATGCCCACATTTTTTCTTTCAATGAGACAAATATTACCGTTTAAAATTCCCATGTTTTTGCTTTCAAATGAGATAAAGATTGTCGTTTAAAATGCCCACATTTTTTCTTTCAAATGAGACAGAGATTTTCCATTTAAAATGCCCATGCTTTTTCTTTCAAATGAGATTGAATTTGTCATTTAAAATGTCCACGTTTTTATTTCAAATGAGACAGAGATTGTCATTTAAAATGCCCACGTCTTTTCTTGCAAATGAGATTGAGTTTGCTATTTTAAATGCCCACGTTTTTTCCTCGAAATGAGATTGTGATTGCTAGTTTAAATGCCCACGTTTTTTCTTTCAAATGATGGAATGAGTTTCTTTTAAATACCCATGAATTTCCATTAATTGGTAGCCTGTGCTTCCTGAGGTATGGCACAATGATTCGCCATTAACTGAGGCTGCGTTTTGCTACTGGTGTTGCCACATTTTTCCCCTTTAAATGGTTGACTGCGGTTGCTGGATTGGACACCATTTTTCCTTAAATGTTGCCTACATTTTAGTGTTAGTTACCATATTAATTGCAATGATAAAATCTATATTATTGCCTTATTAATTGCCATGTTATTTGCTATCATGAGTTAATGATAAGCAGATTCCTTCTTTTTGATTAATTGCCGCAACGAGTTAAATGGTTAAACAACATGAAATTGGCTTGTTATTGAGTGATTAATTGTTATGTTAATAGTCATGTAATTGCCTTGTTACTGTTATATTGATTTCTATGTGAATCATCTTGTTATTTCTTTATGACTTGTTATGATAACAATCATGTAATAACCTTGTTATTGCTAATTTAATCGTTAGGTAACTGCTATGTTACTTGCCTTCTTATATTGCGACAACTATGTTAGTAGTTAGCAGTTTCCTTCTCAATGATAATTGATAGCTAGTATTATTGCTTCGGTCAATATAGCTAGACTACATGTTGAGATTAAAGTGTTCATAGGTGTTATAATAGTAGCATCCTACAATAAGATTGTTAATATTGTTATTCAAGTTAATCGATAGTTGGATGGAGATTTTGGATTAATGTAGAATTGCCCAATTACGTTGTATTAATGATTAAAATTAGGTTGGTGAGTAAAGACTAGATTGCCAATTTTAGACTTGCTAAATTGATTATAATGGAGGTTGGATGGTATTTATAATTATAGTTTAAATATTTCTTACTTAAACTTGCAATATTGATTGTATTAATGTTAAATTAGCGGGTCCATTATTGACTAATTGTAACTTTTATGTGCCCCATTTAGAATGGAACCTATGTTAAAATAAAATGTATTCATTGACAAGTTTAGAATGGGTGATTGGTTGGGTCAGGGATGATGTCGTGTATTGGCTTCTGTCATCCCTTGTCTTCTTCCTTTAGCATTTCGTCGACCTGTTGTTGGGGTATGGGTGTGGTTTTTCTTATCGGTATTCGGTTCCTAGTACATCAGTTTGTTTAGAGTCCTCGGTCCGGATAGCTTATGTTGAACCAAGTTTATTGATGCGTCTATCACCTGGGAACGACATGATTCCTGATGACAGTATCATGGTGCGCCCTATGGGATAGCAGCGAGCGAGAACTTGGCTGTAGTCGGTGTGTTCTGTGTGAGTGTTGTCAAGCATTGCTAGTTTCTTTAGGGCACATGGTTTGAATGCCTTCAGGCATTGGGTTTCTGCACCTAGAGGTTCTAGTCCTTGTTGTTTGGATGTTGCGTCGGGATTGGGATGTTGTCCCTTAGCTTGTAGGCGTGGTTGTGTTGTGTCGGGCGGGTAGTCGTTCCTCCTTGTTGTTATATGCTTGATTCACCCAGTTTCCCTTATGTTAGTGAGTAGATTCATCATTGCCCATTCTCCTGGAATGTGTGCTTTCATTTGTCGTCAGTGGTGTGGTTAATTGTCATTTTTCGTCACCTTTCTTCCAAAACACACACAAAAAAGAAAGGAAAATAGCATTGTTGTTTGCTTGTAGTCGTAAAGAAGAGGGGTGGTTACAACATGGTAAAGGAAAGCTAAGACATAATGTCTTTCACAGGTAATAAATTGTTTTAATACTGTTAAAATACCATGCCATCTAACCTTGAGTAGGGAGACCAGAATACCTTTGTCACAACAATCAATCTTTTTGGAGGTGATGAAAAGACGCCATGGTACTTCGTCTAATTTGGAATTCTTAAACCACTTCTGACCATTGAGAGGGATCCCCATTGCTTCACTCAAAAACTCTTTGGTGACCTTCAGCTAAATATCACCAACTTTTTGTCCATATCCATCAAATGTTAGGGAGAATTCTTTGGCCACTTGTAGGTTATAACCTTGGAACTTCTTGATAAACATATCCCAACCCTGGTTTTTCAAATCCTCACTCACATCATCATGAAGCAACAATGCTTGTGAGCCATTCGTATCTACTTGGATGAAAACGACCATTATTAGTTTGAACAGACTGTAACAAGGGTGATTTGAAGTAACTATGGGTTTAGATGAAAATGGTAAGAGGGATAAGTCTGAGTGGATACCATGAAAACAAAACAAGTAGAGAACCTGTGAGATCAAAGCATACATATGGAGGTCTTGGTTATGGGGTTTGCACACTCCTAGTAATGAATGCTCTAAGTACATTACACTACCAAACTCTTAACTCGAAATGCGAGGCCTGTCAACTCATTCTGCTAGCCAAAATGAAGTACATGATAGATTTCTGGCATGTTTAGTTCCCATGTTGTGTGATGGGTATAATCAATTTGCGAAGGTTAGGAATGGATACGTTTTTACAATCCATATGCAAATCGATTTTTGGTATAATAATTGTTTTTCAAAGGATCCAAATAGATAATCTTATAGTCCAAAAGTAAATCAACATAAGCATTATATCGATATTTGATCAACTCAAAAGAGAAAAATCATTCAAGTAAGAGACATGAGGTCAATATAAGCACATTAAACCTTTTAAAAACCAAGTTTTGGATAGAGTTAAAATGTGAAATTAAGTTTTAATGCTTGATTCATGCTTTCAGTCATGAATGAAGCATGAAAACGCAAGATAAAAATAAAATAAGAATAATCAAACATCTTTTTTTTTATAACCGAATAATCACCCTCAAATAGTAATATTTACAGGATGAGGTGTATTCAGCTACAGGAGGTGTCATTTGTCATTCAAAATAGAAAAAAACATGTAGGGATGCCAACAGGTCCTAACGATAGAAAAATGAAATAATCTAACTAAAGAAACGATTCTAACAATCGACACAATAATTACAAATATTTATCTAAGAATGTGAATATACAAATGATTATGAACAATTTATATACATTTTACAAGGATTGCATGAAATCTTGCGAAAATGATTTTTTGATAAAGTTTTTGAATCAAATACGAACAACACTTATTTTTTCTTTTTTTTAAAGATATTAAAAAAATAAATACTAAATGAATACGATTGAAACAATGACACAAAAACAGTCAAAGCTAATTAATGTAATCATCACTTCATTCATAAACAACTCTAAATAAAAGAAAAAAATGCATCTACTAACCTCTAACTAATCAATCAATTTATCTTCCTATGTTGTATGAGCTCCTGCATGTACTTTTGTTAAGGGAAACCTGTAAAAAGACAATAATAGCACTTCCAGAATACATTCAAAGAAGTATTTGATATTGGACTAGAATAATAACAACAAAAAGACATCTAATTAAAAATCCTGTGATCTTAAGATGATCAATATTTAAGAATGAGAGAAAACTCAAATATGAATATTGATATTATCCAACATTTAACATTAAGAATAAATTCAAAAATAATCAAATAATAGATCAATCACACATAAAAAATGGAATAAGAAATTATGGACAACATATAACATTTAATAGTACGAAACACCATATGATGACAAGGCTAAATATGTATCAAACATAATAATATCTCGTAAGAGTGAGCCAATAAAAGAACATAATGAAATAATCATCACACGAGTCTAAATCCAATGGTGAATAATTGTCCCATATAATTTCTCAAAATCACATGTCCATATTGTGGTCCAAAATTGAATTTTTGGGATAATAGACTCTTAAAGATTGAAAAAATTAATATATAAATGATAACAATTAACCATGTATTGATAAAATAGACTAAAACTAATTTAAATCAATGCCTAATCAATTAATCCAAGAATATGAAGATATTATAATGAAAATAAAATCATTTTACTCACAGGACAAAACTCATTAAGCAACCTGGAATTCCATATTCTTCTTTGAAAATAACCGTTCATTTTCCCGAAGATTCCAACCATCTGTTACTCCATTGAAAAGAAAAAAAGTTTACAAAATAAATAATATACAAAAAAGAAAGGATAAAAATCCTCCTCTCCAATTCTTGGATCCTATTGGCTCTGAACTTTCTCATATATTTATACAATGAATGAATAGTCTCGACGACACTAATAATTTTCGTCACCTGAAATTTTCCTCATAAAGAGACACACATAGCTCTCAAATCATGCATTTGTTTGGGAAAATTGTTAGGCAAAAACTAAATGGGTCCATTTGGGAAATGAGTTTTCAACCGTTTCTTCAAATTCTGCACGGTTTGGCTGCAATCAGTCCTACAAAATCATGTCTTTGTTCTTGATGCATTTCTAGATTTTATCTGTTGTTCCTCATAAATTTATTTGCAACAATCCAATATTATTTTTGGATCAATCATATTGAATGCATTTAGATAATAAAATCAAGCCATGATCAGATCCGTACCAAATAACTGATAATAGAAACCTGTGAAATAAAAAGAAACCTAAACTAATAACCTAAAAATTGTGAATAAAACAAAATCTAGAACAATAAAATAAAAAATGAATTTAAACTAAATATAAGTTCTAAACAAACATTGTTTATAGTTTCCATTCAAATATGATCTTAAAATTCTAGAAGCTTCAAGTTAATGGAGAAGAGAAAAATATTAATTTTGTTTTTTTACAAAATCAAACAAATCATAGATAATTCTTTTTTATTATTATTACTTTTATTTTGAAATGATATACAAAATGAAAAGAAAAATTTAATTAATTAATATCACCAAATGATTTTATAAAAAAGAGAAACCAACCAAGATATTATTTGATGAAATATTGAACCCATTATTCAAAATAGTCAAACTTGCTAATGAGAAAAATAAAGAATAGATAATCATAATTTAAGAGAAAGTAAAAAGTTGATAAAAAATAATGTTTTTGTTTAAATTGATATTTCTATGCTCGTTTCTAAATTTTGACATATTCTCTTCTAATGAATGTCTCATACTATAGTGAATGTCCTAAGTTTGTCTCAAAGCAAGCCAAGGTATGGAACTATTTGAAAAGGTTGATTCTGTAGCTCATTATAATTATCAAGATTCTAATGGGGGCCCTTTAAATTTTGTAAAAATTTAGGGTGAGTTGTTGGGGCCCAACAAATTTAGATCCATTTTTTTACTTAACACACATGTTAAGATGCAACTAAATCATGATCCACTATTGTGATCTAGATACACTTAACTTTCAATAGAAAAATATAAATAATAATAATGGAAATAAATTATAATGATACAAGACAGTTTATAATGATACATTTATAACAAAAAAAATGGTGAATATATACATTCAAAGTAGTTAATTAAGCGATTTTCTAATTCCTTATTTTGAAAAAAATCAATCTAACTAAAGTTCTAAAATTCTAGATCCATTGAATATTTCCAAATTTAATGAAATATGTGTTGTGTGCATTATTTGATTGCAATGTTAATGGCATCCCTTAGCAACTAGTCATATGTTAATTGGAATGGGGCAAGGGTTGGGACATTTTAGAATTTGATCATATGCAAAATTTTGATTATTGGGTTTGTATTGTTATTTGTAAATGGTAATGGAACATGATATGGATAGCGCATTTGGCTTGTACTAGCCATGAATAAAGGCTAAGGGAGAAGAAACATGTAATAAATGCATGTCACTCTTACTCTCCTCGAGCCTGCCACCCTAACCACTTGCATTTCCCTATGTTAGTTGTTGTTGTTCTGCCTTTCTCGATGATGAAAGAGGTATACCTCCTAGTCATTTATCCTTGCGCCATCGTTTATAGGTATGGGGTTTCTCTAACTTCTCCATCCATGAAATTCACTCTACCCTTAAATCAAAATGTTGGCTCTAGCTTCTCGTGGTCTGTGTAATTCTTAAGTTGTCATTATTCTTTTTGAGACTGTGTATTTATGGTTGCATCCTTGGTTTCCTATGGTGGTTGTTTTGTATTGGAATTAAAAAATGGTCGTGATGTCTTTGTTGTGTGTAACTGTTCACAAATATTTGTTGAGTAAAAGTTTTGGTTGGGCCTACCTTTCCTATGGTTCTTTATTATGGGTTTGACCTCCATATTGAAATGGGTCATCTATGCCTTACCTCTGGGTTTTGAGAATACTCCACCTATAATTTAACATTGTTGGTCTATGTGGTTAGTATACCCACGCCATAACCTCAACCCTCTGACTATTGAGGTGAAGCACCTATGGAGTGAACTTTCTATGCTATGAAACTACCAAAACCTCTATTTAGTTGCCCCACTATCTCTACCGCTTACTTTCATTGATATATATTGAACCCTACACATTACAGTGAAGTTGTTGCTTACTTCAATTTGAGTTTTATGAGAGAACTTTTATTGCTTGGTTACTTGGGCACATGTTTAATTGGTCTCTTGCTTGGGAATTGTGGAAAGATTCTTGTACTCACCTATTCACTGGAAGTTACAGTTTGTTGAAGCTTGTGTTTCCGATAGAAAATGTTACTTATCTTGGTTAGTTTTGAAAATAATAAGACAAATGAGAGGGGGGGTGAGTCAATTGTTAATGTGCTTAAAATTTTTTATGCCTATTAAAATGTTATTAACCTTCTCCAAGTGATCATCAAGATTATCCAAGTCATGAATAACAAAAATAATGAACATCAATCACACATATGACATACACAGAGACAAATATTGATGAGGAAACCCATAAAGGGAGAAAACCTCTTCTTCTTGGAATGATAGGAAGTATTTTAGGATCTGTACATCATAAATATTATGAGCACCAACTCTTTGTGAGGCTACCACCTCTGTTTTAGAAGATGCAACTTGCTGAGAGAGCCAACTCTCTGGTTTCTCTAGCACCCACTAGAAGGAAGCTCCAACTCCCTGAGTGTTCCAGCACCAACTAGATGGCAACACCAACTTCCAGTCACATAGGCACCAACCTATATAAAAAAGAACAATGGTTCTCCCTTGCACCACCCTAGCACCCTAGGTTTTCTGGCTGCAACCAGATGGAAGCTACAACTCCTGGTGTTCAGGCACACACTTGAAACTTTGAGGACAACATTCCTCCCTAGCACCTCCCTACCACCTTGAAATATAAATCTTTTCTTTCTGAAATTTATTATAGTGATATAGTATCTATCAATGGCTTACTAGTCTCATCACTGTTCTACTACACTACTCTTCTCTGCCTGCATCAGTGTTTTGTTGTTGCCCGCATCTGCTTGTGTGCAACCCGTTCAACTTATCATCTCCCTTTAATGCTATATTCTCCCTCTTCATTCTTTTCAATGCATGTTTGATCTTCCCTTGAGATCATACACTGCATCACTTCCTACACCCATGCATCACACACAAAAAAAAACTCTATATTCTTTGTTCTACATCTCTTTCACACGTCGATTCCTTTGCTTGATCATCATTCGAACTCCTCATCTTCTCTGGCGATTATGATAAATATGTTCATCATCAATGGTCTTTAACCCAAGATTATTTGGCTTCTATGGCAGTCAAAATGCTTTGCCTTCTCTGGCATTTACAATCATTCAGTTTTGGCTTCTTTGGCTTCTAAGCCCCTTCCTTCATGT
>JASDQU011505822.1:24454-36813 GCA_032191745.1 Picea mariana | reverse complement strand
AAGATCGAGGAGAGTATGAACCGTCGAATCACTCTATGTCGGGAACATATCGTGACCGTCGGATTGCCTAACTACAAATGCATACTAATGCATACTAAAGAAACACACTTTTACCTAACGACATATTAGACCAAGTAGATCTTAACTAACTCCTAAGTGTCTAAATATCCTAACAATATTCACACTACTCCAATGAGTTGATCAATGATGATTGATGATAATCAATATGATCAATATGATACAATCAATTAGTGGAATATAGTCATATATAGGGAAAACATTCCATAATTAAGAAAAGAAATCAAGAAATTAGCTTTCCTTAGGAATGCATGCATGCATAATAGTGATGGTCTAAATAGAAAGTCCTAAAATAGAACTAGTCAGTTAACTCACGTTAAAATAGTGTGTCTAAAAATAGTAATTTCTCCAATATTTTTCACACCCTAGCACAAACACCTATGTTGAGTTTTGGTTGGCCTTGGAGAGTTTATTTCTCCACACCTAATCCAAGGCCCTAGCCTAAGCTATTACTGGACCCTAGAAAAAATGTTACTAATATATTTTATATTAGCATGTTCGTTTTAGGGGATTTTCTTACTCAAGGAACAAAAGTGCAACTGGTGTTGTTTGAGACTCTTGTAAAAAAGAAACTAATTAGAACACTGGAAAATAATATTTTACACTAATTCTACAAATGAAAAAGAGTTTCAAGAAAAAATCATGAACAGTGCTTCAAAAAATTGAAATGCAAAGTTTTCCTTGTTTGATGCAAAAATGCATAATGCAACTTTGTCCTAAATGTGATAAAAGTAAAGGAAGAAAACAAACAAGTATTCTTTACCTTTTAAATTCTTTTCAAGATGAGAAGAAAACAAAAGCCTATACTAAGACCTTTTTCTTTTTCAAATATAAAATGTAAACAATGCAATGTAACATGAAAATGCATCTAAGAAGCTTATTTTCTTCTTTTTTTTTGAATAAGAAGAAGAACATAAGGGAAGGGAAGAAAAAGGTTAAACTTAACCACAACTCTTTTGATTTTTTTTTGGCTTTTGAAATGAAAACCTAAGGAGCACAGCAAATAAAATTTTATTTTCTTGTCAAAGAATACAATGAGAGAAGGAGAACATCCAAGAGACTGACTCAGGTACTAAATCACTGCTAGAAAGAATGGATTCACTAGAATCCAAAGGAGAAACCAAATCTTAAAATCACACCTTCAACCTTGATAAAAGACAGAAAGAGACAAAGAAAACTATACAAGAGGGTTTCTTTAAAATTTCATAAGCAATATGATACTTAAATCTTGTCCAAAAATAGTTAGCAGACCTCTCCAACACTCAGGAGGATGTCAGAAACCAATGGTTTCGTGCAAGAAATGATTTTTTTTTTTTAACTCTTCAAAAGAATAGACACATGTTTTATGCACATGAAGCCTATGTATGTATGTGGGTTGGGTTAAACTCATGGCACATGTGTACACTGGAAGGGTATAAACCAAGGTGCATATATGACTGAACAAACTCAAAAATAGATAAAATTCAGAGTGACCACCCAGATCAGGGAAACTGGTAAACACCTAGAAGGTGACCAGAGACTCTCATAGACTCAGAAAGAACATAAAAAAATATGAATTCAAACCAAAAAGAATATCCTAAAAATAACTTAGAGATCTTCCCCCATGGAGTCACCAATTCTTCTTTGGGGGCGGATCCCCCTAATTAGGGTCTAGTGACTAGGAAGAGAAATTACACCTTAAAAGACAAAATTAATCCTATTCCACCCAAATATAACAAGACCTAATGAAAATTAAGAAAAGGGAGGGAAAATGAAGGTATGGACCTTAATTCTTTTCGTTTGTAGTAGATACTTTCATCTCGTTGTCTGCTCTTGGATTGCAGGCCTCCTCCCAATGCTGACTTAAAACAACTTCAGAGAACAATATACAACAACATATGCATAACCACCAAGATCATTTAAATGCCTAAATATTCATGAAAGCGATTTAGAAACATAAACACGAAGTCACATAGATTTGGGACAAGAAAATGTTCTTTTATTGAAAACAAGATGATAAGATACAACCTTAATCTTGTCAACACCACTCCACGAATCTCATATGGGTTCCTCTAATTAGACTCCAATTTCACCAATCCCAAAGTTATATCCTCGAAACCAACATACCAATAGAAGGAAATGGATGGATTGCATGAGGAGGATGGATGATTGGGAATTTTGAGGATGAATACTCTGAACAGGATGCAAAGGCTTGGAACGAGAGAGGGAGAAATTTTGGCAGAGTTCACTTGCCTCTTTTTTCATATCTTCAAATGACCCCCCTGGGGCACTTTTTATATGGATACATAATGGTTATTAGCTTGTCAGAAAGGGATACTAGAGGTAAAAAGTTATTGCAACTCAAAATATCCTGTAAAATTCACTAGAAAGCATGAATTTTTTTTTTTTTCACAACTTTTGAGAGTACATGCAGGTTGTTAGGTATTCAGGTCATGTATGTACACGTGATTCATGTGTATCAAGGTGGGTACACCATACAAAAATATGTTTTTTAAGAAGAATCTCAGCAAAAGTGGTTGGAAAATGTGTAAATGAGTAGGCCAATGTAAAAAATGCATAGTAGTGGCATTTTGGACTATAACAGACTCCATTTTTCCAATGGACAAGGCTGTCTATATTCTTAGAAACCCATAGGGGGTCATTGTCCCATAGTTGGATATAAATGCTCATCTACTTTTTTTTATCATTGTTATTTTATAAAGGTCCATCCATAGTCATTTTTCTCATCTCTTGTATATCCTATACTTATCCACTTTTCTTCAAAAATGCAGGTTGTGGAGCAAGCTACCACCATGTCCACAAGTTCTCAAATCTGTACTTAGTCTATTTTACACCCATCCAAATGTCAAACGATTACAAGTTTTCTATGTTGTGGAAGTGTTGTTGTAGAAGGATACAATATCCCTCACCCCGCAAATTATCACACTCTGAAACCCACAAAACCACAACACTAAAAAATACCCTTCCCATTTGTGCAGCACTCAAAACACACATTTTTCATTTTTGACACTTAACTAATTCTTGAATGCGTATGTGGGGTCCTAAATTTTTTTCCATAGAGGAGTACCATCTCTTTAAAAATGAATGGGGATTTACCTTTGTGACGTCATTTTAAAGACCTTAAGACAACCTTCTATATCAATAGTATTTTAACCATGGATCCTGTAAGATGCACCACACTGTTAAATTGTGAACTATNATTCTTTTTAAAACACTAATGAATTCAATCTATTAAATTAAATCACAAATCATCATTAGCATCTAAGATGCGTGTGTGATCCAAGTACTAAATTGGACATAAATAAACATCATTACAATGTGCACAGTTAAGCTAAGCACTTAGGAGTTCCTACATCGACATAGTTACTTTGCATGCACGTAATTGAAAGCGTAATCAATATATTTTATGGAACAATTAGTAAACTAAATCCACCATCATCCATACATCACTATTAATCAATGTGTAAGGTAATTACCAATTTATAATCCAAGGTGTAAGAGAATCATTACTAAACCATCCTACATAGACATAAGATAAGGCACACTGTAGTGAACTTTATTTTATTGCGCAAAAAAAATCCAAACACATAACTAAACATACATCAACAATAATCAAGCTCTCCAATAATATTATTACCTTATTACAGCATGATCCATGGTGCAAAGGTACTCATCTAAAACTTAACTGGTGCAAGAGCTAAAATTCCTAAAGAACATATGTCATTTATTAATCTAGAAGTGCAAGAGTGAACGATGTATTTTAGATGGAGAAAGAGGTGATAAAATTGTAATCAATTAATTGTCTACATTAATTTGATGGGGCAAGAGTAATCGACTTTGATTTAAAAGGAACAAGGTAAATTTCCACTTTAATTCATAGCAAAAAAGCAACGAACTATTTAAATTCAAGGCGCACGATTAACAAAACAACTTAAATCGAAGGTGTTTGTGCATTCTAAATACTGAGTTAAACATAGAACCACAGTTCGTTTCTGATGCGTGACTAATTAATATGAATTAAATGAATCACCCTTAAATAGTTTACACAAATCTATTTATTACAAGCTTAAACAATTCATTTAAGGTTCTAATAAGAAAGGGATGTGGGAGAAAGAAGTTTCCTTTAGCAAGTTTGAGACAAGGACAAAAGCTAAGCGCTTACTAGGAAGAAAGTGTATTTTTGTACATTTAGGTCCCTTAGTCTCCACTATCTCACAAGAACATGAGAACTAAGTAGAAATCCCCTAGATAATAATTCGTAAACCCCCTTTGTGCGCTTTTATATGATCAAGAGACAAAGGGATAAAGTCCTCTTACCTCCATGGGAAGGTTCCACAAGAGACCAATCCCCAAAAAAATTGGCCAGGTGTACTAAGGTAGTTGAGCAAGTATCTTGTGGAGGACATGGATTTAAATTTGCTGAGAGGTTGATTTACCAAATCGGTGTTGCTGGGGATGTAGCCAGGCAGTATTAACTCCCTGGGTGGAGTTATGTGCCAAAAATCAGAGAGAATTCTTCAAGAGAATGCCGAATAGGAACATTTGGAAACAAAACTGTCAAGACATCCTTCTCACAAGCAGAGACTTCAAGGGATGACATCCAAATATAGTTTCAACAACACAGAGAGGGTTTTCCTGGAAACCCACCATCCAAGTCATAGGGGAAAACATAGATCCTGCAACAAAAAGATGAGAGGGTCTTTCCTGGAATTCCGCCATGCAATGAAGAGGAGAAAAAAATGTCTCATTCAGCAAAATGTAGAGAATAAGGGGTTACAAATTGCACGAGTTCCTTTATTTAACAATGATGCGGGAGCATCACTCCACATCAACAACGTGCTAGCCAACCAACACATCCAACACGCATTTAATGGAGAAAGGGAGAGGTGCAACCCTCTCGTTTTTCAAAATATGAAATTTGTATTAAATTTTGTAAGGCTGTAAGAGCCGACCACGCATCTGCAACGGTAGTGGTTGAGGTTTCCTTAATTGGTTACCTGTAGCTAAGTTGAGATTAGTCATATCTGCTACTTCCATTTATGTAATGGAGCCACTCTGTGATAGCGATAGCTCAAAGATGATGAGGTGGAGGATAAGCTCGAGAGATCCCTTTTTGTAATTAGAGAATTAGGGTAATAGGAGAGAGGATAGGAAGAAAATAGAGAGTGAGAGGATAGAAGGGATCTCAGGAAGAGAGGTCTCAGGGGGAGAGAGCTGAGACTTGTTACAGTCTAGCCATTGTAAATAGTTGTATAGGCATATTGATTAATACAAAGACTAGTTTTTCCTGCATATTGTTGTTCGTGTGTTTATGTTTCAGAATTGAATGTTGTAGATATAGTTGATAGATAGATCTTACTATCTGTTTGTGAGTTTGTCGATTTCTATTTGGGTTCTTTAGGCTATCCAAGGAGTGCACAACAAAACATAGGAGGTTATGTAGCCAATGGAAGGAGTGTGTATCTGGATCTCTCATTTGAGATCAGAGGAGAAAGTGTTGGGCGGGAACACCAGGGGAATTCACAATTCAGGAAAAGACTCAGAGTTACTGAACACTCTAGAGGTGAAGACTGCACAGCAAAAGCACAGGGAGAAGATAGAACTATTGAAGGTTTTGTGGAAGCTCTGCCAGGCAGGAATTGAGAAAGTGCATAGAGTGCACAAAAGGGAATCTATTTCGAGTTCAGAGAGGAGAATTGTTGAAGAGAAGACACTCACAGAGTTGTTGAATATTTTGTAAGCTCTTCAAGGTGTGCATCGAGCAGGAGAACAACAGTTGGGTGTAAGGGGATTTCTTTCTAAGAAAACCTCTCGAATCTAAGTTATTCGAATTCTCAGGAGCACTAGAAGTGTGCAAGAGTGGACTTGTTCTAAGTCCATGAGCTTAGAAGAGAAGTGCAGGAAGAATGTGCACAGAGGAAATATTTCAAGGTTTCTGAGTTGACAAAGCTCAAGATGGGAAGCCACATAAAAGAGCAGAAATGGATGACAAAGCCACTTCATGGAGAAGTGTCAAAGACCTAAGAGCCATCAGATTTTGCAGAGTACCGAGGAGATTGAGGCTGAGTGTCTTAACACTCAAAGGATTTGAATTTCAGAATTTTGAAGTTTGGGCTTTGGAGCCGTGAAGGATTGTGGAATCGCTTGCATCGTGAACTTCCAATTCACGAAAATACCAAAAACTCACGTTCAAATTTTGGTATTTCAGAGTTTGGGACTTGGAGAAGCAAGGGATCGTGGAGTTGCTACATCGTGAACTTTCGATTCATGAAATCCTGAAAGAAGCCAGACCATTGGATCTGGAGCGCAGTGGCCTAAGAGCCGCTGGATCAAAGAAGAGGAGGAAGGATCTAGGCCATCAGATCTAGCACCGAGGTCCATGAGCGTCAGATCTAGAGAAGGTGCACAAGGTTTAGACCCTCGTAATGACAGAAGGAGAAGAAGACCTGTCAAAGTCCCGAAAAGATCAAGACCGTCCATTCGTTGGAGGGACACATGGCGGAGACCCATGTATTTTGGGGATTCAGGCATTGAAAGGTAGAAGGAGAGAAGTCTTTCGACTTCACAACCTACGAAGTCTTGAAAATCATCCAGACCATCCATTTTGGAGGAAAAGTGTCAAAAATTCAAGCCCATCAGCATTTCGGACACCGGGAGGTTGAAGGATGAAGGATCATCTGCAACTAGAATCGCGAAATTGCAAATTCTGAAATCCCAAAAGGAGGACTGTGGTCATAGGTAGACTTCGGCATTTCGGGACACCTAGAGTCATTGCAGTTGGGGTCACGAAGTCCTGAAATACAAAGTCTCAAAAAGTGTTTGGAAGAATAGCACCAGGTCACAGGACTGGTCATATGGAAAGAATCTTAAGGGAGGAGTTTTGGAGGTAGACCCTATTTTGGGTTTCGACAGTTCGAAAGACAAAGGAAAGGAAGGATCTCTTGCACCGCGATTCCCCGAATTGTGAAAAGTCGATAATCACTTTGGCGTAAAGTATGTGGTCACAGGGCGGTGGTCACGCGGATGGAGGCTAAGGGAGGCTAAGCCCTTTTCGGCATTTCAACAATCGAAATTCAAAAATACAAGGAGTCTAAGAGAACTCATATGCAGGAGTTCCGAAACCATGAAATTCGAAAGGCCAAAGTGAACGTTGCTACATAACAAAGAAGAGCGCCGAAAGATGGGCACGTGCGCAGGTTTTCTCAAGACCTATTCCAGAGGACAAAAGGGGACCTATGGATTTGTTGAAGGGGTTCCAATAGGAGCCTGAAGAGCCATTTCGTCTCAGGGAAGAGAACTATACAGATACCGGGAGGTCAGCAGAACCCTCTTGAGGTAGGGGCACTCCATCAAACAACAAATTGGCACAGAGTTTTTAGGGGTCTACTAAGAAAAAAATCAACAGTCGATCAATCAAATGTTGAGAAGGAGATTCAGACTCACCATTCGAGGGAGGAAAAATTGAGACAATCAGTTCGGTCAAAACCTAGAGACTTACCATGGGAAGATCATCGTTCCAATGGTTATGTGCAGCTTGGAGTTCGAGTCCCATCATGCTTGATTTATGATCCTCATTGCCACGATATGAAACAGAGTTTGGATTACTCTCAATTGCTTCATGACCAGTCAAAAAAGAAGTGTCTAACTAAGGTATCACCTCACCAACAGAATTGATGAAATACCCTTCAGGAGGAGAGGAACTTAAGATTTCCCCAGGAAGCATGTTTTTCTTTGGATAGATTGAGATTTTTGGGCTGCTCTGGAGAGTGGAGAAGGTTTCTATAGGCACTTGGTTCTCCTCCACTAATCAAGTGTGAGTTGGGATGTGAAAGAATATGTAGGCTAGCGACCAAAATTTTTTGAGAAAGAGGAAGAAAAATCACTAAAAGAAGGTAAAATTTCGTTGTGCAAGGAAGCATAAATGGTTGAGTGATGAAATAGGAATGCACTGGGAAAAATGGGGATATGGGAATCGGATTGAAGACTCTTCCAAACAAAGAGAATAGGAAGCAAGTTTTATGGGCAAGTTTTACACCAAAATGAGATGTAGGGAATAACGCAATCAAATGCTGAGAATACCCCATATATGTGTATAAATATCTAGAATAGTTTTTCTTTTAATTCTATCATAATAACAATATAAGCCAAGATTTCCAAAGGAACTCATACAATCATCGTAGCAATACATTACAAGAAATCTCAACATAATGACATTTTATCTGAAGCCATAACCATACAAGGATGAAGTTGAATTTTAATACACTTTACATCTTTAATAGGATTATCGTAACCGACGGTGACTTGCTAATGTCCTTCATGTTATGGCAATCCTCCTCACTCTCGCTTGCTAATTGTTGAGACCTCACCAGTACCTCTCAGCCAATGCTAGGGGTAATATTCGTCCCCTAGAGCCCCCCAAGCCACAAAAGGGGCCATGCACACAAACTAGAGAAAGCTATCTCCCAGCTCACCTCGCAAGGTCGAGTTACCACTCTCTATCTGAGCTGGGCATCCCAACTACCAAAAGAAAAATTAGTTAAGAAAAATATCGGCATCGTAACATTACGCCTACCAGACGTGATCCCTTACCTTCCTCTACCATTTCTTTTATATATTTTCATTACTGACTTGTTGCCAAACACACATTAAATTATTTTTATTAATTTATCATTAGGAATTTTTTCCCCCGTACACTTGTCTCTCGATCCCTTAGTTGCACCAGAAATTTATTTAATTAATTACTTTAAAATGCCAATTTCCCTCACCCACCTAAAAGTGTTCCTAAAAACACTCCACGATGTCCCTTTATTCCCTTACATTCCCTTACTGATTGACACCTTTCTTAAATCCTTTTTGAGTTTGAAATTAGAGAGTTCTCTAGACTAGATTCCCTTCTATGTTCCACATTCCTTTTGTATTTAAGTTTCTCCTTTATTATCTAAGTTCTAAATTAGCAGGTTTTGTACTTAGCCAACAATTAATCTTTTAAATAATTTAATCCTTCATTAAATTATTTATTTATTTATTTAATTTTCACCCCCATTTTCTTCATCCCCCCCTTTATTACTTGCTTAATTAAATTTTATCTTGAAAGACCTACTTAGAACTAGGCTTTAAATTCTTTAGGCTCAGTAAGAATTCTTTTTAAGGGTATAATTATTAAACTTTACTCATGCAACAATTATCTTAATGATGACCAGGTTAAAATGAGATATTGTTTTCTAGGTACCTAAGTTCATTGACTCACATGTGTTAAACCTGCGACATGCTCTTAAAAATGCACTACATGATCCAAGGGTACCACTTGCCTACATTCATATTTCATTTATACGACATGCCCTTCAAGACGCACTACATGCTCCAAGGGTATCACTCGACATTTGACTAATTTTGGTAAACATCAAACCCCTGGAGTCAATACTCTATCAGGTGATTTGTGGGAGACTAAGGACCTCTAAGGAATAAGGACCCTACCTTATTGTGCACCCCTTAGAATCATTGTGAGCGACTGTCACAGTATTCCCTCACGACATCATGGATCTCTTCAACTAGGTAATCGTTGACCTACAGTTAGAGCTATGACAAGAGTGCTAGTAGGATATGGCATAGGTGTTGCCACACCTCTCCCTTAATATCTCTAGTTGTCGTGTGTAAACCATTTACTACAAATGTGAGTCTCATTAGAAAGCTATCGTCAGCCTACATCCATCAATAAAACATGTCAACGATCCAAAATCAACATCATAATTTACCATTTATATGTCACATATGCAATAACAAAAACACTCAAACCATAAAAAATCCACTCCCTGACTGGATATGGAGTCCAAGGAGGTCCATCAATGACAATCAGCATCCTCAATCATTCCAGAGTCTTAGACACTCAACAAAAACCAATCAATAGCACCTATCAACACAGATATAATAAAATAGTGTATCATCATATCCACAACATCATCATAATCCATATCAAGAGAAAAAATAAATCAAATCATGAATAGGAGCACTTGCACACAACTACCCTCAAAGAATAAGTCAAATCATGTGTGCATAAGAGCAGGATGTTACATACACCCCCTCTTGTTTTAAACTTCGTCCTGAAGTTTCATAGTATACAAGTGAAGAAATAAAGTATCTCACAATATCTAAATGTCTAGCTATCAACAAAAAATGGAAACTGCTGACACATATCATATGCATCCTCCTTGGTTGTTGAGTTTGGACTATAATTTTCCCAATGGTCCTTGACCTAATCGACAGTTCGATGTCTTAGTTGTTGAATGTGATGGTCCCAAATTCAGATTGGCTCTTGTGTGAGTGCACCCTTGTCCAACATCAACCAAGAATTCTATTCAATCACAAATGTAGGATCAATGACCTAAAGTATCGCATAGACACAAGATAAATATCGTGCATACACATGAAAGAATGAGGCACAAATAGTTGTTAGGCCTTTCATAGTTATTGTCATGAGATGTGCATCAAGAAAATCCTTCTACCGATCTTACTCTTCTTCAAAACCTTTTTCATATCGTTTTTACTTGTTCTTCCATTTATTGTATCACTTCTGGTCCTACCAAGACCCCATCCTCAAGTCTATCCTATCTCAAAGAAATCTGATATGGTCACATGTAGATAAACCCAATGGTACCATCTTAGTGGTACCTCGATGGTTGTTGTTTCACGCAAACTTGGCCAGTGGCAAGAACTATTCCTAACGTTTATGTTGGTCCAACACACACATGCAACACAACCTTCCAAAATTTGGTTCGTTCATTCTATTAGCCCATCTACCTCTGGGTGATACATGATACTAAAGTTAAATGGGATTCCCAATGCCTCTTGGAAACCATTCCTAAATCATCCTATAAACATCGATCCTTGATCGGATATGATCCTTTTGGTACATCTGGCAGTCTCAATATCTTGCTAATATAAACTCTAGCTATACCTATCACCTGATGCATTCGACTCATAGGGAAAAAATGTGAACTCTTCATCAGAGTGTCAACTATCACAAAAATTGAGTCGTGCCTCCTTGGTGTGAGCGAAAATTCAATAGTGAAGTCCATCGAAATGACCTCCCATGTTGATTCTAGAATAGTGTGTGGCCATAGAAATCCTTCTATATGTCTATGTTCAACCTTCACCTGTTGACCTTCTAGACATCTCACCATGCAGTTGACGATGTCACCCTTTATCCCTTCCAGAAGAATAAGGGCTAAGGTATATCATCACCTTCATGACTATTGAATGAGCCATGTATACTGCTCTATGAGCTTTGGATAAGATCAAAACTTCTCAATTCGTCATTGGGCTGTAAATAAATCTAGTTATGATATCTCAATGATCCAGTGTTGTCCACAATATATCCCTCAATTTTGGTACCAACATGGTGTTTTGTCCGATAAATTCATTAAACTATGGATACCATTCATCGTCACATTGTAAGTTATAATCCTTTCATGTAGATTCGTCTAAAGAGGCATCACCAAAAATGTGCAGGATCTCCGACTCAACACATATGCACCTTTGTTCATGTTCCTTTTATGTAGGTAGTCTCAAAATTGTACTCGCTAATCATTTCCGAACAACACCTTTGTTGTGCGTTCAATTCGCTTGTGTAAAAATGCACTGTAAGATACTTAGGTAGTGTCCCCACACTCGAATATGCTCTGGCATAGTAACTTATCACAATGGAGAAAAAATGGCTCCTCGACTCGCCAAGAAATTTCCCGCAACAAACCCTGCTCCCAAGAAGAAGAAAGCAGGAGTGGCTAAGGCCAACAATACAAACCCAAAGACCGAGCCAACACCCGCCATTGTTGTCAAAGCTGAAGAGACAAAGAAATTACCAGCTAAAACCAATGGAATGAAGGCGGTGCCTAATGTCGACATGGTCTTTATAGCGAGCCCAATCGAGAAATCACATGAACAACATGCGAAGGAGGATCCCAAGAAGGAAACGCAACCATAACCCATAGAAGAAGCCTCTGTTGAGCTTCCAGCACCCCTAGGAGGGAAGAAAAAGATAATCTCATTGAGCAGGTTAGTGGCCGACACAGTAGCAACAATAACTACGCTAGAGGAAACCTTAACGTGGGAACCAACCACTTGGGGTTGGTTAAGAGATAATAATGGACTGAGGGCATAGAAATTGATAAACCCTAGATGTCGAAGAAACCTTTGTCTAAATCACAGGAGCCATTCCACTTTAAGAGACTTTAGGGACCTTCTGCGCCTAGGGGATTCAAACAAGAACCGAGCTAAGGGGGATACAA
>JASDQU011505822.1:892-13873 GCA_032191745.1 Picea mariana | reverse complement strand
TTTGACCTTTAGGGTTTGAAAGGCCTTGCCTTTGCAACACTTTTCATCCCTAGATTTATGTTTTGAAGCTAGCCGTTTTTGCCAAGGATTTTTAAGGAAAGAGGGAGGAGCATGAGCCCTTGCTTAAGAAACACCGGAATGAGCCTCCTCCCCTTAGGGTTTTGACTTTGTGGCCCTGCTATTGCAGCACTAGAAAGCCTAACCCTCTTGTCCTTAAATTTAGATTCTCCCGAGACTTTAGCCTTGTTCCTTGACTCCATTATACCCTAAGGTACTAGTCCAATTATCCAACGCCGAGTCTATTGTGTTAAAACAACCTTTTCAAACTTCTCAAATTTGAAACCCTAACTAACCCTAGCGTCTCACTAACCCTAGACTTATCATGACATCATGCCTTTTTTGAACTCTTGTTTGGTATAAAAGTTGTGGCTAGGTCATCAAGTGATAGACTTTGATGTGTAGATTAATTTCACTGGCCTATTTTGCAAAACATCCATCTCATTGTCTAGAAAACTAACCTAGAACTAGGCTGACGTCACCTCTAGTATAGTGATGCAACAAATTTGTCATATGTGAGCATTTAATGATATTTAAAGCATTGTGTTAATTCAAAGATTGATTATCTATATTGATGCTATATCATTTTGTATTTATTGAAGAAGTGATATTATAAGTCATAGCCTTTATTGCAATCATTGACTTCGTCAATAATTACTGTTATAAGTGCTCATATATAATAAAGATAGTCATTAATTTGTGAAGTACTAACCATTGTTGCACATTTTAGTTTATTGTTGCCTTGTCTCGCAAATAGGTGCTTCTACTGTGGTTTGTCTTCTTCATGACTATCCTCTTGGCAGTAATCTGTGAAGGGAAAACTCATCTTGATCCTTTAGAACCTTTGTCCTTTCAAAACCCCAGATTGTCAAGGACGTCTCCCTTGGGATTAGCCACCCTAAATAGAAAGAGCCCCCCATCGAGGTGACAGTGGGTGGGGAAGCTCCTGTTACGCCAATTTGACCTTTACTTTTAAGCTACCTGACCTAGACTAGAAACTGAGTGATAACAAGTCCTATTGGACTGCATTGTGGAACATCTGAGGAATTTAGATCCTCACCTTCACACAAAATTTGGATTTGAGGATGATTACAAACTGAATGATCTCCAACTTATCTGTGTTCAGCTATGGGGCATACTGAAGTAGCTCCATAAATTTGGTCTCATAATTTGGCACCATATAACCACCCTATTGTAAGCCGTTGAACTCATCCATCTAGCGCTCAAAGAATTCCTTTGACAATTACTTATCCTGGAACCGCTCCTCGAACCATTTCCCTAACAAGGAATCAATGGACATGTTTAGTTGAGGTAGGGGTGTCTTCCTCCATAGAAGAGTGCTCCCCTTTAGCTAAAGACCACCTATGTGGACCTTCTTGTTGGAGGTTGAAATAGCAAAGTGTGAATCATAACGCCTAGCTCTCTATCCATGACTCGACGACTAAGCCATTGTCGAACTTATGGACTCGGGAACTTAACCCTCACAAGTTTTTCATAAAATCTACCAGTACTGGTTGGGGCACACTATGGACCCTCAGGGATACAGGCTCCTAGCCTTATCTCAGTAGAGACGGTTAGTCAAGGCCTCTGACATTTCCCTTGAAGGACCCTGTCATACCAAACGCATCCCATGCATAAATATGCTCATGCTTAGGACTTATTCTTCTCCTTGGGGGTTGGACCCCTCTAGCGTGGGTGCTACTGGAGGTGTCGTGCCTCCTCCCCTGGCACCATCTCGTGAATATCTACAACGTCCTCTAATCGTGATTACCACAAAGACAAGTTAATAATTTAATTAGTGATGAGTAAAAATTGATGGCTTAATTCAATGGAAGTCATGCCTATCCACAGTCACAGGGTTGAACCCACTCTTATACCATATGTAACAACCCCACCGTTACGACAAGAAGCGACGTACAACAAGTCAATTTTTTTTTTTTCTTTTAGTGATTCATTAGGAAATTAAACATCATAATAAGAGAAACATCATCGACACATCAATCACATATATCACTATTTAAATATTCATTGCGCACTAGAGTAAACAATTCCATAACATTCACAGGACAACTTAATTAAAGTGTGAGAGAAAACTAATGACTAATGAGTCATCCACAACATAATTAAGGTGTAGTGTAGTCAGCACAACTCAACAAAATTCCAAGGCATGTGGGGATTATGACATCTAAACCATCATTCATTACAATAATTTTTTTTCATGGCGCAAGAAGTAAAAACCAACCACCATTCATTAAATTGAATTTTCATTTTGCACAAGAAGTAATTATCCCACAATCATTTATTACGTTAAATTTTTCAATGTGCACAAGAAAAGTAAAAACTAAACATTACACTATAGACTAATCAAGAATGCATTTAATCTCATTCGTTCAATTTAAGCATGCATCCTCACTAACAAAAGCACATAATCATCCCAAAATTAATCACAGTAATCCATGGCACCAATAATTATCGAATAGATTCAATGTGCGAGGAATTCAATCAATTAAATTCAATCACAAATAATCATTAGCATCCAAGATGCACATGTGATCCAAGTACTGAATTGGACATAAATAAACATCAATAAAATGTGTGAAGTTAATATAAGCACTTATGAGTTCCTTCATCCACATAGTTACTTTGCACGTGAGTAATCGAAAGCGTAATCAATTGATTTTATGGCGCAATTAGTAAACTAAATCCACCATAATCCATACATCACATTTAATCAAGGCACGAGGTAATTGCGAATTTATAATCGAAGGCATAAGAGAATCATTACTAAACCATCCTACAGAGACATAAGATAAGGCACAATGTAGTCAACTTTATTTTATTGTGCAAATGAAATCCAAACACATAACTAAACATACCTCAACAATAATAAATCATGCCAATAATCTTATTACCTTATCACAGCATGATCCATGGCGCAAAGGTTCTCATCTAAAAATTAACCGACACAAGAGCTAAAATGCCTAAACAACATATGTCATTCATTAATCTAGAAGCACGAGAGTGAATGACGTATTTTAGATGGCGCAAGAGGTGATAAAACCTTAATCAATTAATTGTCTACATTAATTTAATGGCACAAGAGTAATCAACTTTAATTTAAAATGCGCAAGGTAAATTTCCACTTTAATTCATAGCGCAAAAGAAACCAACTATTTAAATTCAAGGCATGCAATTAACAAAACAACTTGAATTCAAGGTGTGTGTGCGATCTAAATATTGATTTAAACATAGAACCACGGTTCTTTTGTGAAGCATGAATAATCAATGTGAATTAAATGAATCACCATTAAATAATTTACAATAATCTATTTATTACAAGCTTAAACAATTCATTTAAGGTTCTAATAAGAAGGGATGTGGCAGAAAGAATTTTCCTTTAGTAAGTTTGATACAAGGCAAAAGCCTAAGTGCTTACTAAGAAGAAAGTGTATTTTTGTACATTTAGGTCCCTTAGTCTCCACTATCTCACAAGAACATGAGAACTAAGTAGAAATGCCCAAGATAATAATTCATAAGCCCCCTTTGTGCGTGTTTCTATGCTCAAGAGACAAAGGGATAAAGTCCTCTTACCTCCATGGGAAGGTTCCACAAGAGACGCTCCCAAAAAATCAGACAAGTGTACTAAGGTAGTGGAGAAAGTATCTGGTGAAGGACAGGGATTTAAATTCACTGAAAGGTTGATTTACCAAATCAGTGTTGTTGGGGATGTAGTCAGGCGGTATTAACGGGCTGGGAGGATTTATGTGCCAAACTCAGAGCAAATTATTCAAGAGAACGTTGAATAGGCACATCTGGAAACAAAACTGTCAAGGCATCCTTCTCACAAGAAGAGACTTCAAGGGATGAAATCGAAATCTAGTTTCAACAACGAAGAGAGGGTTTTCCTGCAAACTCGCCATGCAAGGAAGAGGAGAAAATATAGATCGATCAACAAAAAGTAGAGAGGGTCTTTCCTGGAAATCTGCCATGCAATGAAGAGGAGAAAAAAATAGTGTGTTTAATAAAATGCAGAGAATAGGGGGTTACAACTCAAATGGGTTCCTTTATTTAACAACAAACCAACGTATAGTTTTTAGGGGTCTACGAAGAACAAAATCAATAGTCAAGCAATCAAATGTTGGGAAGGAGGTTCAGGATCACCATTCAAGCGAGGAGAAATTAATTGAATCAGTCCAGTCGAAACCTAGAGATACCATGGGAAGATCATCGTTCCAATGGTTTTGTGCGACTTAGAGGTCAAGTCCCATTTTGGTTGATTTATGATCATCCCCGCCATGATATACAACATAGTTTGGTTTACTGTCAGTTCCTTTAGGACCATTCAAAAAAGAAGTGTCTAACTAAGGTATCACCTCACCGACAAAACTGGTGAAATACCCTTAAGGAGGAGAGGAACTTATGATTGCCTCAAGAAGCACATTCCTCTTGCAATAGATTCAGATTTTTGGACTACGCTGGAGAGTAGAGGGGTTTTTGATAGGCACTTGGTTCTCCTCCAGTAATCAAGTGTGAGTTGGGATGTGAAAGACTTTGTAGGTTGGCGACTAAAATTTGTTTAGCAAGAGGAAGAAAAATCGTTGAAAGAAGGTAAACTTTTGTTGTGCCAGGAAGCATAAATGGATAAGTGATGAAATAAGAATGCACTGGGAAAAAGGGGGATATGGGCATTGTAATGAGGACTCTTCCAAACGTAGAGAACATGCAACAAGGGTGTTGGGAAATTTTTACACCAAAAAGAGATGCAGAGAATAATGCAATCAAACGGTGAGAATACCCCATATATGTGTATAAATATCTAGAATAGTGTTTCTTTTACTTCTATCATACTAAAATTATAAACCAAGATTTGCAAACTAAATGATACAATCATCGTAGCAATACATTACAAGAAAACTGAGTGCAATGAAATTTTATCTGAAACCATCACCATACAAGGATGAAATTAAATTTTAATACTCTTGACATATTAAACAGGATTACCATAACCAACGTTGGCTTGCTAATGTCCTCGACTGATGGCGATCCTCCTCTCTCCCACTTGTTAATTGTTGAGACCTCACCGGTACCTCCAAGCCAACGCTAAGGGTACTCTTCTTCCCCCTGATCCCCCCGAGCCGCAAAGGGGCCACACAAACAAATCAGAGAAAGCTAGCTCCCATATCACCTTGGAAGGTCGAGCTACGACTCTCTATCCAAGCTTGGCATCCCAACTCCCATGATAAAAATCAGTCAAGAAAAATATCGACAGTGTAACTTTTCTCCTACCAGACGTGATCCCTTCCCCTCCTCTTCCATTTATTTTATAGAGTTTTCTTAGTTACTTGTTTCCAAATGCACATTGAATTATTTTTATTAATTTATCATTAGGAAAATTCTCCCCCGTACACTTATCCCCCGATCCCTTAGTTGCACCAGAAATTTATTTAAATAATTAATTTAAAATTCCAATTTCCCTCACCCTCCTAAAAGCATTCCTAAAAACACAACTCAGTGTCCCTTTCTTCCTTTACAATCCCTTAATGATTGACGCCTTTCTTAAAGCCTTGTTGAGTTCAAAATTAGAAAGTTCTCTACAGTAGATTCCCTTCTATGTTTCACATTCCTTTCATATTTAAGTTTCCCCTTTTTGTTCTAAGTTCCAAATTATCAAGTTTTGTACTTAGCCAACAATTAACATTTTAAATAATTTAATCCTTCATTAAATTATTTATTTATTTAATTAATTTTCACCCCCATTTTCTTCATCCCCCCCTTTATTACTTGCTAATTAAATTTTATCTCCCAAGACCTACTTAGACCTAGGCTTTAAATTCTTTAGGCTCAACAAGAATTTTTTTTAACGGAAATTTTATAATTATTAAACTTTTCTCGTGCAACAACTATCTTAAGACTGACTAGGTTAAAATGAGATATTGTTTTCTAGGTACCTAGGTTCATTGACTCACGTGTGTTAAAACCGTGAGATTCCCTTCAGTACACACTATGTGCTCCAAGGGCGCCACTCTCCTGCATTCATGTTTCATTTATGTGACATGCTCTTCAAGACACGCTATGTTCTCCAAGGGTACCACACACCTTTTGAATGATTTTGGTAGAAGTCAAACCCCTAGAGTCAATACTACATTAGGTGACTTGTGGGAGACTAAGGGACTCTAGGGAATAAGGACCATGTAATATTGCGCGCCCCTTAGAATCATCATGAGATATTGTCACAATCTTCCCTCACAGCATCATCACTCGAACTAGGTAAACATTAACTTACAGCTCGAGCCACAACGAGAGTGCTAGTAGGTTTTATTAAGGTTGTTCCCACACCTCTCCCTCAATATCTCTGGTTGTCATGCATGACCCCTTTACTCCATATGTGATTCTCATTAGCAAGCTATCATTAGCCTGCATCCATCATGGAAACATGCAAATGATCCAAAATCAACATCATAATTTACTAGCCATATGTCACATATGCAATAAAAAAAACACTTAAACCATAAACAATCCACTCCTTGACTCGCTCCAGAGTCCAAGGAGGTCCATTGATTCCATCGGCATTCTCAATCGGTCCAGAGTCCTCTACACTCAAGAGAAACCAGTCAATAGCATCTATCGACACATATATAATAAAATAACATATCATCATCTCCACAACATCATCATAATCCATAAGTGAAACAACCAATCATATCATGAACCGGATCACTTGCATGCAAGTGTCCTCAAAGAATAAGTCAAATCAATTGTGCACAAGAGTGGGATGTTACATGATGGATAGTGAGAAATGGTACTTGATTGAGAGTTTAGATGCACATGATGATGTGTAAGATTGAAAATTGTTTTGGTGAATTTTTTTCAATGTTAGAAGATCCTTTGGATAAAAACTATGTGCGTGGTTTTGAAACATTTCAAAACCACGAATTTTTTTTTTATCCAAAATATATTCAAACATTATGACTAATTGTGAAAACTCGCATTCTCAAAATATTTTTATTTACCTACCACAATTTTACCGATGACAATGATATGCATCGGTTTGTAAGATTCAACGACACCAGTGCACTTTGATAATTTCTTGTTATTTTTATTATAACTTATGACAATGATTTTGAAAATTTAAGCATCGGGGCATTCTTTGTGCACCGGTGCATATGTAACTTACATGTGCACTAGTAAAAAGACCTCCACAAAATCCTCTGGATGCCCACCTCCATTGTAAACAAGGAAGGGATAAATGTTTCAGGGAGGTTTCGTAAAAACCTTCATTAGACAGTGTTCTCCTTGTATTCTATTGTAACTTGATATTGTTCATGGATGCTTAGGAACAATTCCAAGACATATCAAAAACTACTTTAAGCCATAAGTTGGCTCTTAGACCAGAGGGGAATCCCTCATTAGATATAAGAAAAATCGCATCCCAGTATCATCAAGAAACAACTCTCAATCATTAAGCTTAGGATTAAATATTTGAATGCTAAGTAATATTATATAGGGTTCAAAATTAGATGGTATTTGATAGGAATACGTTCTGTAAATCCCTTAGATAAGAGGCCTAATCTATTGGGAATGAAGTTTGATCCAACAAAGCATAGAAGCTGATAATGGAATATGTAAGAAAGGAGGAGAATAATATATCTCAGACATAGAAATGAGTAAACAAGTCCCTGTGATGATCGACATGAAGAAATATCAATTTTGTTGGGCATTAGACAATGAATCAAGCAAATGTTAAGTGCACGGCTAAGCATAATTTATGAATCCTACTACATAAAACTTAATCAAAATAACTTGAATTTGTATGAATATGTTTCTATTGAATATGAAAATGTCATTAAATCAATAAAAAGATACTTGATAACACTGGTGGTCGTACCAAATTATCATCTCAATCTTGATCAATCTTGATACAAATTACAAAATTAAGATATAGAACAAAGGTGAATTTTAAGAGGCTTAATAAAAAAAAAAAAAAAAAATCATTAAGCTTTGATGAGAATGATTTATGAATCCATAAATTTATCCTTCATATAAGATAAAATTACAATAGCCCACACACTTCACTATAGAGAACACAGTCTCTGCTACCAAAAATTTCCTCACCCACCCAACTTTTTCACATTTTCGACCATTCTTTTATGTTTGTCAAATCTTCTATTCATACCTAGGATTGTGCAACTATTTCTAAAATAGACATTGGCATCCAATATTCATCATTATTAATTTTCCATGTGATTTGATTTGGATATAAAACAATTTACAATAAAACCATCTCACATTATTCAATTAAATTTCGATCTATAGTATTTTTTTGTCTCGTCTATCCCAAATGACTAGGCATCCCATTTGGCATTGGGTGTTTTTTTGGAAAACTAGTCGTTCATGAAATCTAGTAAAATTTTGTTTAGTAAAATGACCAAATCTCCCAAACTATTCATTTTTTTATTAAATCTATGAATGTGTCATCCAATTTGAGTCATTCTGCAAAAAACCCATGTTTTATAATTTTCAGACTCATCTCCATTTCTTCGAAAATCGTGTTGGAATTTTACTACTTGAAAACTTACACATGTTGGATTTATGTGCATTGCAAGAGGGTCCCTTAGTGTTTTTAAAACCATGGTGGGGGAGGAAATTCAAGAAAGTCACCATGCAAATTATGAAGGGAGAATGAGTTGTTTCCTTCAATTGTAGCAATCTTGAAAGGTCCAACCCATGGGTTATCAAAATTCTCAAGCTTACCATGGTCTTCTCTTCTATAAAAAATGGCCTTTATTTTGTGCTGATACTCAAAACGTGTACACAAACTTAAAACTGAAGTAAATTTATGAATGTAAGATTATTTATGTACAATTAGATCCTATTATAAATATACCATCCATATTGATCATGTGAAATGAGACTTCCAGTGAAAGCAAGCAAGCAATATACTACTTGAATGACTTTGTCTCTTAGTTTTAGCCATAAAAGGAATCAATTGTATAGATAGTTTGGATTCACCATGAAATTGAGACTTATACTTACAATGAGAAAAAATTAATAAGCTTAAAACATCCTTTAAACCTTCAAGGAAAACTATTACAGGGTCTTCAAAAACATAAAATATTATTTCTTGGATCAAATGACTGAAATTCTGATATGAAAATTCTACTTCTTTGATGAGGATGAATTCTTCCAGTGATTCTTGTTCACTAATGACAAGCCTTGTGCTCTAAGGAATTAAGAGAAAAATTATTTTGTTTGAAACTTCTCATCATAATCATCATATAGTGATGAGTTAGTGTAGATATTTGAACATATTGATCTTAAAAAAAATTCTTGCATGTTGATAAAAACCATACAAAATTCATACTCTTGTCTTTCTTGAAATAACTTTTGGACAAAGAATCCTTCAAAACAATATCAAGCAACATTTTTATCAATGAAATATTGGTCTTTGTATTCATAAACATGGATAAACGTGTCTTCATGAAATTCATTTTAATCATTTTTATATAGATCATATACAAGCTCACTTATTGCTATAAATTTAAAAATCTGCTCATTTTCAATCTATTCTTGAACAAAATCTTTATGCAAATTACCTTGAACAACATAATATTTGTTACAAACATTATCTTCCTCACTCCTTTCATATATTTCCCTATCATCATAAAGAGGAAAAGAATGAAGCGATAAATTGTGTAAATCTAATTTATAAGTGATTACTAGATTTTGAAGCACTTCCTCTTTAAAAAAAATTCTAACAATAATGATATTACACATAAAAATGTTTGCATGTTCATATCTTTATGATGATTTCTTGAAGATTTTGTAGATACTTGATTGTCATGATTAATCTCAAGATAAAAAAAAATAACATTATGTTCAACAAATTCTTGATTTGTTCAATAAAAGAAGGAACTATATATTCTTGAAACTCTTCGTGGATATACTGAGAGCTGGCATCATTTTGAAATTTAATTTCATAAAATTCTTTCTCCTCTTCACTATTGTGGAAAAAATCTTCTCTATGTTCTATCGCTGACTCAATTTCATCATTACAACAATGTTCAAAAATAAACTCAGTGTATGGAAATTCAGAAATCTATCCTTGATCTTCTTGAAAATACAAAATTTCATCAACACATACCATATTTTTTGAAACAAAAGAAGGTATTTGTAAATCAAGATCATTGTCCTCAGAAGAGGTATCAATCTTCCAAATGAAATCTTGAATTTTATATTCCAAAGTAGACACAATTACTATATATTCTTGAATATTTTCATAATATTTCCATAGTATCTATCTTGTTTAGATTCATCATTAGTAAATTCATTTTCCTTGTCATGACAATTACTTGAAAATTTTATACAAAAATTGGTTTCTGACACATTAATATGTTACTGATTTGAAATATGAAAATAATATTTTTGTTTCTTGGTAATATGAATTAAAGAAATACACACATCGTGTTTGTATTTTTCATCTTCTTTTCTTTGCTCCTCTGTATCTAGATACTCATGTTTTTTATTTGACCAGGTAGCTTCCCATAAGCCCATAAACAATTTTCAATATCTCCAGCATCATTGAACATATGTTCCAAAGTCGGATAATTCCTTTCTCTGAGACAAAAGGACAAATCAGGATGAAGTGCTAAGGTATAGTACACCTTGGAAGTAGTTTCAAAAGGATGAATTTCAACAGGAAAATTGTGAGATGAATTTCCAAATCTTTTGTTGAAATTTGTAACAATTTCATCATTTCTTCGTATAAAAGTAAAAAACTATGTTATATACTGATGATGGGATTTCCTCTCAGCCTATTTGTCCAAGAAAAGTTCATGGAAATTAGTCCAAGAAAAGTTCATGGAAATTAGTCCAAGAACCAATGGAATCGGTTGCTAAGTTTCTAAACCATCTTATGACCCATCCTTCCAAACATTGAGTGAACATCCTCATTTTGAATATCTAAGAAATATATGAAATGTTTGAAAGTCGCCATGTGCTTTTCTGTTGTAACATCATCTTCTCCATTGAATTTAGGAATATATTTGAAAATTTTTGGAGGTAAATCATATTGTTCCTAGTTTCTTAGGAACTTAAACTAGGAACAATTCCTAGTTTCCTAAGAGCTTGATATTGTTCCTAGTTTCTTAGGAGCAATTCCAAGACATATCAAAACCTACCAAAAGGTGGATCCCTCATTAGATATAAGAAAATTGTCTACCCATTGTCACCAAATAACAACTCTGAATCATTAAGCTCAGGATGCTAGATTTGAATGATAAATACTATAACATTGGGTAGACAGGGTTCAAAATTAGATTGTAGCTTACTGGAATAAGGTCTGGAAATCACTTAGATCAAAGGCCTAATATATTGGGCATGGAGTCTCATTCAACATAGCACAAAAGTTGATAATGGAATATGGAAGAAAGGTGGAGAACAATATATCTCAGACACGGCAGTGGATAAGCCCTGTGATGACTGAGATGAAGAAATATTGATTTTTCTAGACATTAGATAATGAGTCAAGAAAAAGTAAACTGCATGGATAGGCATAAATTATGAATCCAACTACATAACACTTAATGAAAATAACTTGCATATGTATAAACATGTTTCTACAAAATATAACAATGTTATCAAATCAATAAAAACATACTTAACAACAGTGGTGGTCGTACCAAATTCATATCTCTATCTTAATCAATCTTATTACAAATTACAAAATTAAAATATAAAACAAAGTTGAATTTTAACAATCTTAATACAAAAATAGAAAGGAAACATTAGGCTTTACTAAAAATGAGTTATAAATCCATAAATTAATCCTTCATAATAGAGAAAATTACAATAGCTCATAGGATTCACACTCTCTACTGCCAAAAATTTCGTAACCTAGCCCTTAATAACATTTTTTACCATTCTTATATCTTGGTCAAATCTTGAACTAAATTCTATTTTGGAGTATTTTTGTTGTCTCGTCTATCCAGAATGACCGGGCATCCCATTTGGCATTGGGTGTTTTTGGGAAAACCGTGGTTCACGAAATATAGGAAAGCGTTTAGTAAAACGAGTAAATCTCCCAAACCATTCATTATTTTTGAAATCTTCCCCCATTCACCCACTTTGGGTGATTCTTAAAAAAAAACATGTTTTAGAATTTATGTATTCGTCTCCATTTCTTCGGAAATAGGCAGAAAGTTTACTTCTTAAAAACTGCCACGTGTCATCGTTTTGTGCATAACGGGGTCCCTTGGTGTTTTGAAAACCATGGGGAGGGGTGCTACTCAACCTGCCTGTTGGTAACACTTAGCTTAACTCAAAACTATAGTTATTTATTAAACATCAACGTTGGGGCTAAAGAGGATTAACATACTAAACACACTTCATTTGTATTAATATATCCAAACATAAATAACATAAATTATTAAAACAATAATGAAACATAAAATTAAAACAGAAATCAAAATTTAAAATGTATAAAAATGTTTTATAAATAATATATACTAAAAAAAACTTGTATTCTTTTTTTTGGTTTAAAATAAATTCAACAAAACCTAAAATTATGTTAAATTAAAATTGAAAGAAAATTAAAAATTTCAACAAATTATTTAATTAATAAATTATTAATTTAAACTTTAAAAGTTTACTAACTAATTAATACTAATTTAAATTTTGGAAAATATATTTTTAATAAAATTTATTTAACTAATAAATTATTAATTTAAACTTTAAAAGTTAACTAACTAATTAATACTAATTTAAATTTTGGAAAATATATTTTTAATAAATTTTATTAAAATTTATTTCATGCTACAACATAATTTTATTTAAATAAAAAATCAAATGAAATGATCACAAAAATATCAAATCAAATATGATTAACTAAAATCTAACTCTTGTGATCTATTTCTAAAAGAAAATTAA